>VWZY01002809.1:65635-116989 GCA_013399075.1 Chloroceryle aenea
CCGTTTTACTCCAGTTTTACAGTTCAAAGAAACTAATTTTGTCCTTATGTTGCAGCAGAGCTATAGTAAAGGTATGGTGACAAATAAGATAAAAATACCCAAATGTTGTGAATTGCTACTTCTACTAATATTGCCTCTGAACAGGAAAGACAGACTTTCAGAACTGTGGAATGAGCAGGGAGTAGCACAGCCCAGGTGCTGGAAGAAGAGTGTACAAGAAGATTGTGGGCATCAGGGATGCTGAGAGACCAATCCTTTCAACCTTGAGTTATCCAGATCTTACTACTATTGACTGATGAGTTTCTACCTCCTCATAATGTGTTCTCCTAATCACAAAATGTGTTGTTGTTGAAAGAGACTAAAAAAAAAAAAAAAAATTATGATTTTTTTTAGCAATCACTTTTTTTTTTTACAAATACTTTATTTGTAAAAATTAATTAATTAATTCCTATCTATATCATAGGATAGTTCAGGCTGGGAGGAATCTCAGTTCATCTACTCCAGACTGCCCAAAGTCAGAGCATGGTCAACTGCCATGTTCTTCCACTAATTCTTGCACGGTTAGTTGTTTGCATATAATTTCCATCTATCTAGTCAGTGCAAATCTCTTGTGCAGATTGTGCTGTGTCTACCTTAATTTATTTGAAATCCTATCACCTCCTTTTCTGCAATTTTCTCTCCATTGAAGTTTTTTTAGGTGTCATCTGTTCTCAGCCATGGCTTCACATATTGCTAGCCTTTACTATAGGATTGTCATTTCCTAGCTTCCTTTATTATGAGAAACATTTGTGTCACATTAGTCTACCATGTTTGTTTCTTAAAACCCTGCTTAGATGTTTTTCAGCAGAAAAGACTTTTATACTTAAAATGTTCATTAATAGGACTGGTAAATTACCCACAGAGCTAAAACCTACTTCCATTTCCCACTCAGAAAGTCTGAGATTTTCTAGAAACAAATAGATCTAATTACTTATTCTGATTTCTGATAAGAATATACTCTAGTGTTTACTTTTTCTACATTGGGTTTCTGTCCAAGTGTACTGGAGTATATTTAATTACTAAAATATGCCTAATATATCTACATAAAAATGATTGTACATATACATATTTAATTTTATGTAAATATCCACATAGTAAATAATTTGACTAGAAAGATACGTTTTTTTGAATTAAAAAGATTAAATCTCATTCATTTAAGAAGTTGTCATAAAAGGATTCTTCCTTTATGTAAGTATCATCTCACACAGTCTTTGTTCTAAATCAAATTAAGAGAAAAGTAAGCAAAAATGAACTGGAGTTAATTAAAATGTATTTTTAAGCAGTCTCACTATAAAGAGCTATTAAAAAAAGCCTCCATTAATGAAGTGCAGCTTGATTAGAAAGTCACTTTAAACCCCTTGCCTGTTCTCAGTTCTCTGGGAGAACAGAAGAAAGAATTGTTCCATTTCCTTGTGTAGAACTCATTAATAAAAGAATGCTAATGCACATTGGCTACCCTGGTAAGCTGTGTCTTATATAAGTTTTATCTGACTAGACAAATGACCTGTTTTTAAAAGGAGATGGAAACATTTGCAGTAAACCTCTGGGCTGTCAGATGTGCAGAGGGGATATAGCTACTACAGAAAAGATGTTTATTCAAATTCTTCAGACACAGAAGGTCAAACAAAACTATTTAAAAGTCCAGAAAAAAATCAGCATCTGGGACTAAATCCTTATCTCTGTGCATAGGCTAAATACCCCACCTGTCATCTTGGGATGTCATTGGTCTCTGGGCAGCATTACTCAATCACTTCTGGAGTGGAGCAGAAATAATCTGTGATGACTACATACCTGCTGTGCAGAAAAGGTTGAGTTCACTCAGATCTGTACCTTTTCTAGTTCTAGTATAATTCAGCTCCTTATGATAGAAAGCTAATTTGTTATGAAATACACACAGGAGAGGAACAGCACCAGAGAAGATTCTGTATTTTTGTTGGAGTGGTGGGAAGACTCCCAGTACACTTCTTTCAACACTGTCAGTAATCATACAAGAAGAAACCAAATTTATGCAGTAGTGATATCTGTAGAATTGAAAACATGCAAATATCCTTGGTCATTTACTCAAGCAACTCCTTTGCAAAAATATTTTTTTTTCAATTTGGCCATCAGTCTAGCATAATGGAACAACAACCCATAGCCTAGTTCTGGTCTTTTTTGCCCATTGACTGCAGTGGAATTATTTCTGACTTGTCCCACCCAACCAAGATTTTCAAGTGCAGAGTTAAGAAATGCAGGGTTTTCTTTTTCATCTTTGTCATAGAATCACAGAATGCTTGAAGTTCAGAAGGACCTCTGGAGGTCATCTGGTCCTCCTCTGCTGCTTAAGCAGAGTGACCTACAGCTGATCATCCAGGACTATGTCCAAGATTACTTTTGAGTATGTCCAAAGACAAAGACTGCAGAACCTCTCTGGGCAACCTGTACCAGTGCTCAGTCTACCACACAGTTAAAAAGTATTTCTGGATGTTCAGATGGAACCTCCAGTGTATCAGTTTTGTGCCTGTTGCCTCTGGTCCCATCACTGGACACCACAGAAGAGAAATTGGTTCCACCTTCTTTGCACCCTTCCTTCAGGTATTTAAATACCTTGATAAGATCCCCTCAAGCCTTCTCTTCTCCAGGCTGAACAGTCTCAGCTCTTTCAGGCTTTCCTTATGGGAGAGATGGTCTAGACCCTTCATCATCTTAGCAGTGCCTCTCTAGACTCTATCCAGTCTGTCCATGTGTCTTTTACTGGGGAGCCCAGTACTGGATATAATACTCTGGGTGTGGCCTTACCAGTGCTGAGCAGAGGGGAAGGATCACCTTCCTTGAACTGCTGGAAATACTTTGACCTGCTGGCACCCCAAAATGGGTGCCTTGTAGGCACTCCCTTGCTTACTTTTAGAAAGATGCATAGAAAAATGGTGTTTCAGCCTTTTTGTACTCAATTTATATTCTACATCTACTGTCTCCCTCATGCTGATATGTTCCTTGTATTTCTCATCCTTAAACATTGCTGAAGATAGCAGAGTTTCAGGTTTTGTTGAGTCATCCCGCATCTAAGGAAAAGCAGAGGAAGTATTTTCTCATACCTCTATAAAGAACAGGAAAATAACCAAGTAGAATACTGCAGTCCCTTTCTTCTACAAATACCTGCCAGTGCTCCCATTTTCCAAGTTACACCCACATCACAGAGGAGCGGCCTAGTATATGATCTTCATATTTATGGGGTTCTCCTTCAACTCCAGGATTATACTCTCATATACTTACGTGATTTCATGACTATATGAAATCAAGCAATTTCACTTACCTTCTTGGTTGGCTACTTAGGATGCAGGAGGACAGCAGCCCATAGGTTCTCTGTTAATGTCAAGGGGCTTATCCAGTGGTGGGAGAGGTTTGTATGGTAAATGCCCTCTGTAATCATTCTAGAGCAGCTGGGAAAGAGGGACCTTACTGATTGGCTGAGAAGTTTCACTTTTCACTGAAACGTCAGTATTTAAATGTTGAGTACCTGGTATAAGCCAGTAATGGTCAATGCAAACACAGATACTCCTGGAGGAGAAGTCCCTTCTTTCTGCAATATAGGTATGCAGTTGTAGAGAGGAATTGCTATTTGGCTGTAGAAGGAAGCTGTAGAAGAAGTGTCTGTTTTGCTCTGCCTGACCTTCAGGAAGTAGATAAACTGGATTCTAACAGATGTTACCTTTGTTGCACTCTTAAGATTCCCTATGCTGAACAAGTTGAGCTGACTGTATGCCAGAGGATGGAGAGTGCTCCACCCACTTATGGCTGTACACAAGCCACCCATAAGAATTCAAAGTGGGTTTTCCTTGGACCCAAAATGATCTCAACTGCCTGCCAGATGCAGGCAATATATCTTTGGGCATGCAGGGCAATAGGAAAAGCACTAGTTTAGCACTAGCACCCAAAGCAGGATAAAAGGAATCTGAATCATAATTCACTGATCTGATTATTTATCTATACCTCCTTAGTTAAAATCAAGGAGTTACAATGTACAGCTAATGCTTAAATTTGTATTTCTGAACAGATGTGATTAATCAGTGAAGAAATATTTTGGGTGACTGTATTTGACTTAGAGCTCTCCATCCCTATTTCATCAGTTTCCAGTTCCTGCAGATTACTGTGAGTACCAGCTTGCTGTGATTTCTGCTAGCAGCTGTATGAATGTGTGCTACTGCCGTGTGACTATGAATTTGACCCAAAGGCATGTGTCATTCCTTGTGACTTTTTAGTAATGTGCATAAAAATGCAAGTACATGAAAAGTTGCAGTAGACAGTACAATTTACTGTACTGAGAGGAGGTGCCACGAAGTCTTATGAAATCCTCCTAGCCTAGTTTAATTTTTCTCCCATGTTCTCCCACACAGTGTTTAGAGCCTGTTAAGTGACATGGAGAATATTACACATTTTTTTATAACAGATGGGGGACATCACTTTTATGGATTTGAACAATTCATTAGAAGTCAGGTTCTGTTAAGATTAATGCTGTGATTTTACTCACATCTTGTCTGGTCTCCCAAGTCCAGGTTGATCCTACTCTAAGTAAGGGACTGAGGCAGTCCTCTCACTGTTTCACTGGCTGATGTCTGCAACACCCTCACTTCAGCAAAGAAATAAGGAGACTTTGGAGAAGGAGAATGTTCTTCTTCCGTGCCCAGTGATACTGCTGATTCATGAAGAAGACAGGCCACATCAGTTTAGGTGGCTTTTTAGACATTTTAGATATGTTTTTTCATTGACAACGTTCCTCACATTAATGGGCAAATTTGGGCAAAACAAATTAGTGTATATGCTTCTAAGACAGTGAGAACTGTCTCTGGAAGGGTATACCAAGCCTTGATCAGGGCTAGTAAGGACTGTCAGGTAGATTATGGGATAAGGCACCACAGGCCATACGTGCTAGTCCAAAAAAATTTGTTCCTACCTGTCCTCTTCTATGCCATGCTCTCTCTCCAGAAACATGTCATCCTTTCATGTATAGTCCTTATATTCCCTATTGTCCTTTCCACCAGTTGTGTACCCACAGCAAATCATAATGTTATGACATATTCTTGACAAGGTGCATGTGTGTAGGTTTAGGTGTCTTGAGGCTGTTTGTATGCCCCATTATATGAATGAGGACATGCTGGGGACATGTCTGTCTCATAATAGTGGAATTTGTGCTTTTGAGGACAGTGACAGGTACAGAAAAGTGGCCATTGTTCATGTGACTTCACACATACTTGCAAACAGATGTGGATGATGGCAGGCATATGTAATTTGATTACAGGATGGGTGCATATTTGCTTACATGACAGGGATGAACCAGACTGTACAGGAGTCACATACCTTCATGAGAGCTTTCTTATCAAAAGTGACATCTCATCTTCACATCATGGGCATTTGTTTAATAACAATCCCTTTACTGAAGTGTTGTGAGAGACTATAGATATAGTTGATGATGAAGAAGTGTTGTGATTTAAGACTAGACTGTCAGTTCAGACTAGATGGATTGGTTGCCAAAACACATTCATCACAGATGTAAGCAATTTTACAAATTATATGACTTCCCTGTCCCATGGGAGAGATAATGCATTCTAGAAGAAGTCAGGAGGGAGTCAATGTAGTGGTTTCATCTGTGTTGGTGTGTAGTCATGGGGTGAGGCTGTGAGATCCCTTTCCATTTTTGAATAACTCTGGACACCAATGGGTAGAGAAAATTTAATTCTTGGTTGGCTTGTTCAAATTCCCTCAACATCCAACAGCTAGCTGGTGCTAATGCTCACCATGAGCCCATCTCAAAGGCTTTCTACAAAGACACTCTCACAGAGCTCAAGAGGTTGTTTACGTTCAGTGTATTCCTCTATTTTTAGAACTAACTTACTGCCTTATCCTATAGGCTTAACCAAAAATCTTTGTATGCTAACAGCTCTTGTCATCTAAGTCCACCCCATGGCAGCTGCTAGGAGCAACTTTTTTGTCTTGACTTATTTTATGCTGTTCCATTGTCTGGTCCAGAGAAACAGAGCCAAAATCTAATGTCCTTTAATACTTGTGCTAAAACTCCACCAGGTTATAGGAAATCCAAATGCTATGTCTGCAAGTATGTTTCCCAGTTTATTAATTTACTAATATGTGTGTGTATAAATGCACTCCACATATTTGTATCACCATAAAGAAATACAGCTGGACAACTTGATTTAATTTGCTCACTGATTTTTTTTTCCTTGGACTTCAATGGCATTTAGTTGTGGCTCTGTTGATCACTGTGATGTTCAGCTCGATGCAGTATTATATTTTATCTTGGCTCCAAATATGTTCTGAAATTAGGATGATGATACAGATGGAATCTTGTCTCAAAGCCATATGACTGATTTAATCTCTGATATTCTGCTCCATCAACATGCGAGGAATTAGTCCTGACATCAAAGGGCATTGGGAGTGCAAAGTACCAGTGCTAAGTAATGCAAAACAGATTTAAAAAGAGAATGGCATTGTCATTGCTTTTTGAAACGAAACAAAACACAGAACTTATTACGAAGGCCATACACTCCCTTCTCTAAAGCAATTATCTTAAATGCTGAGAACATAAGAACATCTGTAATGAGTCAGACCAAAGGTCTGTTTATACGTGTACACTAGTGGTCTATTTAGCGTGCTAGAAATATGAATGGGGCAAGCAGATGGTGGTGCAGTTACCCTCTTGCAGGCTGTCCAGAAAAAAAAGATTCTGGAGGTTTTCCAGGAAGAGAAACAGAATAATCACAGTAAATGTAGATGGGTTGTAATTTCTCAGCCCCTCATAATGGATATTTTTCTCAGACGCTCAGAACATATGAACTTCCATCCCAGAAGGCCAACCGTATCCTGGACTGGAAGCATAGCCAAAGGGTCAAGGGAGGTGATTCTCTACCTCTACTCTGCTCTGCTGAGACTCCACCTGTACTATGTCCATCTCTGGAGCCCTCAGCACAGGAAAGACATGGAGCTGTTGGAGCAGGTCCAGAGAAGGGCCACAGAAATGATTAGTGAGCTGGAGAACCTCTCTTATGAAGAAAGACTGAGAGAGTTGAGTTTGTTTAGTTTGGCAAAGAGAAGGCTCTGGGGAGGTCTTACTGCATCATTTCAGTACCTAAAGGGGGACTAAAAGAAAGAGGGGGACAATCTTTTTAGAAGGGCGTGTTGCGAAAGCACAAAGGGTAATGGTTTTAAACTAAAAGAGGGTAGATTTAGACTAGATATGAGAAAGAATTCTTTTACAATGAGGGTGGTGAAACTCACCCGTCTTTGCAAACATTCAAGGTCAAGTTGGATGGGGCTGATTTGGTTAAATATGTCTCTGCTCACTGCAGGAGGGTTGGACTAGATGACCTTTAAAGGTCCCTTCCAAACCAATGCATTCCATGGTTCTATAATTCTATGATCACCCACAAGTCCTTCTTTGTTCACAAAAACAGGTCCAGTGGAATGTTTCTCTCAGTAAGAATGGATATACCTCCATTTCTGTACCCTCTTTTTTAAAGAATAATTTCAGTTAATGGATCATTAATTGAATTAATGGATCATTAATTGAGATGTCATATTTTCATATATATTGTGTGCATGCATGTGCATATGCACATATGAAGTACTTTCTGTCTATAAAGATCTGGTTTTGAACCTGTAACAAACAAAGGTAAACGAGTTTACTGTGGCCATATTTCTTGTGGTAAATTATGTTTGAACAGACTGTATACCATGAAAAGCCCCACTCCACTCTCCCATAAGATGTCAGTTCTTTTTAAGTTCACACAAATGCCCAAGAAAAATCTCAGCTTTCTGGCACACCAACCCAGAAAGCCAACAGGGGCTCTACTGCCTGGCTGGGATTGTCACTTCTTACAGCAGGGTCATGAGCAGAGTTTGTAGCAGAGTTTCTAGGAGCTGGTGCTGAGAGTGTGTTTTCCTGAGACAACCTCCATCTGCCCTACATACAGCCACTATGCAACATAGTGGTTCCTTCCTTCCACATGTGAACACATCTGAACTGTATCTTTAAAGCCTTTCCATTAAAACAAGGTCTACTTAGAGTAGCTAACAGTTCAGATCATAATACAACCAGTCAAACAAATTATTTTTAAAAGCTTTCCTGTATAATGTGACCTAGGGAGGTGCATTAGCCAAGTAAATACATTGTTAATTTGTTTTTCCATTAACAATGAGTGATTTCTCCATAAGTGACCTACGGTACTGCTTTCTGGGAATAAAGCAATATTGACAAAGAGAAAGGAATCTAAGGGAAATACTTTTGTCTTTCAAAAAAACTAGTACACAAAACCAGGTCACTTATGTTTCTCTGGTTATATATCCTTTAGAGTGACATGCCTTTGTTACTTTGTCTTCCTTTATCTCCAGGTCAAAGGAGTCATACTGTACATTGTAACAGCACTACTGTTTTCATTTTCCCAACATCTATGCTCAGGCTGTGCCTTTAAAAAAGACAAATTCATCTTGTGACTGTCTGCTCTGTGACATGTTATATAATTTGATGTATATTTATTTATATTCCTCCATTGTAAAGAATGATGTTTTTCACCAAAAGAAAACAAGACATTCATTCTCATTTGTTTGGGGATCCAAGATGTATCTGAGCAAACAATTCACCTGCACTGCTTGATTCAAGATTGAGAACAGAAAATATATATCTGGGATGGAGAATATGAGAAAGCATTTGGCACTGGAGCTAATCTTTTATAATCAAGGTTGTCCCACGATAGACGGTGCCTGTAATTTTCATGCATTTATGGTTTTCTGATGTGTTAAGAAATATACATCCACTGTAAATTGATATTCAGTAGATTTGTTAGTATGCAGGCTTTTGCAAGATAATTAAAACAGCGCTTAGGAAGTACTGCAATAATAAATTTCTTAGAGCAGATGTTCCTTAGCAGATTTTATCTGTGTCATTTCAGTAATAAATCCTTCCGACTTCTTAACCTTTAACTACAGTCACATATTTACCTTTGGTTGTGAGAAATAAAAGGAACTGATAAGAATTTTATAAAATGAGTGTGATTTATCTCAAGGTCACTGAGTCATAATGAAAAAAATTGTCCCTAAACTTTACCATTAGGAGGAAAAAAGGTTTGAAATGGTGCAAAACTGTCAGCAAAATGATCGTATCTTGTATTGTGAATTCACCAAGTTCTTATTTCAAGTTCTTTCTGCAAAGTATTAAGGCAAAGGTCTAAATCTGACTTTCCTTTCAAGCTAGAGCACAGGAAGTTCCACCTCAACATGAGGAAGAACTTTACTGTAAGGGTTACAGAGCACTGGAACAGGCTCCCCAGGGAGATTGTGGAGTCGTCTTCTCTGGAGACTTTCAAGACCCATCTGGATGCATTCCTGTGTAATCTGCCCTAGATTCTATGGTCCTGCTGTGGCAGCAGTTTGGACTCTATGATCTCCAGAGGTCCCTTCCAACCCCTGCCATTCTATGATTCTAAAACATATTACCCCTGTACACTTTTTATTCAGGTATGCATTTAGTCTCATAGATGGATTAAATGTGAGATTCATCTAACATAATTTTAACCTTCTAAAATGAAGATAAATACAACAAAATAGTCATCCAGGCTTCATAATTAGTAGAGAAGACCTATATTAAAGTGAAACTTTATGTACTTTAGATAGCTGTTTTATCATGGGATGAATCATACCTGAAGTTGCTTAAGTGTCACATTTACTGTGGCTCAGCGGTGGCAGGACTACAAGTCCAGTTTTGGCATTTATCCTAGATTTAGGTTTTGTCCACAAAAAAAGAAATTTTGTTCCATGTGCTTGGATTCTAACCTATGGTGTGTTCAAAGCCCTTTCTGCATGTGGATGTCCCTGGTGAATAAAGTTAAACCTACCTTGATTTTTGAAGTTGTCAGAATTGCATATCTAAATGCTACTGAGAAAAATAAGCATTATTCTCCTTGCACATTTGCCAGGTATAATTTGTAACAATATTTATTCCCTTCCTCCTACCTTAAGCTGAAACTCAGTAGATTAAGTATTGAGATATACTTAGAGACTGTTGCTACATTTTCACTAGAAAACAGAACAATATCAGAGAATAATTTTAGCCTTGATGCCAAGTGATATGGTCTGCCCGTGATCTTAAGGTTAAACTCTTTTTCTCTTAAACAGAATAGCAAACTGCCTATTGGAAAAGGTCCTTGGCTTGTGTTAATACCCAAACTTCCTTGAGAGTTGCCCGAGAGACTGCTAGCTGGCCCAGGTCAAAACTATGCTAGAGATTATTTGAATGGCATGGAAAATGGCATATTCATGTCAAGAACATTCCCTGGTATCATTTTATTTTACTCATATGGTTGCCGACTATGGTGATGGAGGACAATAAATACTCTAATAAGAGGAACTTGTTTATACTTGCTTTGGCAAGTAGAGCTGTGTGAACCTCTTATTTGCAAAATAAAGCTCTAAGGACCATCGCTGAAACGATGAGATATTGATGAAACTCTTAAGTCCTTACTGTGGCACCAGGAATCATTAAGCATAACTTGTAGTCCTCTGCAGTCTGGGAAGAGAGTTTTTAAAACAATGGAAAAAATAAGCAGAAAGATGTGCAGTGTTACTGCTTCTGTCACTATGGGATGAAGCAACATTGATGAAGCACCACTGATGGAGAAGGAGACAGTAAGAAAGCAGATTAAAAATTTTTGTGTTTTCCAGCCTTCTGCCCCTTTCTTTCTTAGAAGATTCTTGGAGTGAACAAGAGCTGGACTACAGCCATTATAGAGTGGTTGCAGTGATGATGCTAGAAGGATATATAGCTGTCAAGCTGTTATTGAAATTATCTAGTCTGCATACCAAACTGAGTTGAGCCAATGTGAAACGTATACCTTTTAGTCTTTATTCTTTTCCAGTAAGAGTATGTATCAGTGAACTTAGGACTGGGAAATAGGTTTTCCTTGAGAAAAAAATTATTTTGAACCATGGTGGCTATTTGTTACTGATGCTGGAAGAAAGGAATATGTGTAAGGAGGACAGTAGGGGCAAGTTCATATCTGTCTGTTCCTTAGAATGTATTTAAGACACCCAAGGCTGGTAAGAATATAGACATGCCTGAAGTTGTTTAATGGCTCTTACTGGATTTTTCAAGGTTTTATTCTGAATGAATGTGAAATTAAGTCAGAACTTGTTTGCCATCAAAAACAAAAACAACCTGCCAAGAGTCTGAGCTGCTTCTAACAAATATCACCAGATTATAGGTACATAAATATCAGATGCAGTACTTTGAAAACTCTAGAGAGCAGTCCCAAATGGCATGGTGACAGGTGAGCAAAGATTAAAAGAGTAATGGGGCAAAAAATCCAATTGCTTGTGTTTGTGGGGACAAATCTCTCAGACAGGAAAACCAGAGGACAATATAAGCATAGTTTGTCTATAGTACTTTAAAGAATCCATACAGTTTACCCCACACCTCAATTTCTTTTGTTCCAAGAGAATGAGGTGACTCCCTGATAATAAAGCTCCCTAGAGCTCATGAAACAGAGGAGGCAGACAGCACATTAGAGTGTCAATAAATACTTATCCAAGAATGAATACATTTTTCACAGGCTCAGTACTTATTTTCAGCCTTGTTAATAACACAAGCAATATGCCTTTTGTTGGCTGTGCAGTAGAGCTGAAAAAAGAGCAGATTGTGTATCAAGGCACAGTTCAAGGTAGGAGGGGTAGAAGAATGGTTAGGTTGTGCCTAGTACTGAATACTGCTTTAGCAAGCTATGCTTCTATGACTGCTGCTGCTGTCACTATTATCCAGCCTCTTCTTCTGACTTGATACTTGAAATAGTAGATTATGGTATCAGAAGTCTTTTTTTCTCTGTCCTGACCATGCTGAATTATAGTCACCTGTCTACTTTCATATCTAACAGCTTTCAGATCACTTTTTTTTTTTTTTTTCAGTTAGAAATTTAACAGGTTCATCTCAGAAAAGTTTAGAAGCTGGAGAAGACTTTTTTTGTCTGCTGTAAAGTAAGTAAAATTTCATGCAAAGATTTTCATTGGTTTTATTGTCTGTGGTTCACTGCATTTTGCATTCTCAGTGTAAGTGCTTCCGTCTTCAAATAAACACTGCTGTTCACATTTAAAATAGAAGAAGGGAAGGGACAGAAGATTGTGATAAACTGACAACTTGAAGTCTTTGGAAAGCATTTTTTTTCCCCTTAGGTTAATTTTAAGATGAAATGTGCCCAATGGAGTTCAAGGATTTTATTCTGATGAGTTTTCCTGAATACTTCTCAGTACATTTTTGGTTTGGTTTGGTTTCTACTTTATTTAAAAGTTTGTTTGTTTGTTTTAATTTTAATTTGCACAGTAATAAGGCTTGCCCAAGTTTCACAGCTATGCCAGAATTAAGGGGAAGACATTGGATCTTGGCTTTCAGTTGAGTATCTGTTAATCCTGAAATCTGAATTACCTCAGATCTAAGGTCTCAATTTGCAAAGAGTTGTTTCTTTGTAGGTACAGGTTTTCTTAAAATTACATTTAGAAAGGAAGGTACGTACAATTGTTAATATTTATGGTACTCTTATACTTGAATCATTCAGTTTATCGGGAATCAACACAGTATCTGGACACACTGGGAACCATCATGAAATGAGTTAACTGTAGAGACAGAGAGACGTAAGGGTGAGGCAGAAGACATGTCCTATTTTGCAGAGTGAGTGGAAGTTACTCTCTAAATTACTTCCCCTGTTAAAGTTTTTCAGTCTGGTAAGATTCATGGGTGTGACAAACTGAAGTATGCTGCACTCAGCTGCCTTCACTATAGTCTGTGGGGCTATTCAGTATGAATAAAGGCAAGTGACTGATTTTATGTAACTCATAAGCAATTATAGCAGTGAAGATAAGAGTGACACTGTAAATAATCAAAGTAAATGAGAAGGCAAAATGCTGTTGAGCTTCTTTCACCTAACAACACAGAAGTGAAGGACAAGGGTAAAGCAGTTTGTACTACTCGAGGAAACTTATTAACTTATTCATTGGGAAGCAAAAGCAAGTGAAAGGGCACCTTCCACATCAGTATTTGAAGCAGGTTGTAATAGCATTTTTAATGAGGATGAGACCTAGGCAGAAAGAAGGCTTCATCTTTCTTGAAAAATCATCAAGCAGGATTGCATGGCTCATCACATAGTGCAAAGACAGTCCTTCAGGAGGGTGCTAAGTTTTCATGACTCCTCGTGGAGATGCAGACACTGGTGCCAGGCACAACTCTTCATCACTGTGTCACATATCACTGCCTCCTTTTACCGAGTTGATCTTAGCAGGAGACAATGTTTGCCCATCTAAAATAGGACTGCTATTTTATGGCAGCACTTAGACCCTACCCAGGGTTGTGTAGTTGTGTCCTGGTCAAGCCTCTCAGCACTACTTAACAGTGTGATCCAAGTGTACTTTGGCATCCTGTTTGAGCTCTGAGCTGCCTGTAAAATGTAGATAATATAATCTACCCACTGTGTAGTCAATCATTTATGTTGATGAAATATTACCAAAGTATTGTTAATAGCAGCATACATAGTGGAAGTATAATTAAAAATAATGTCATGATAAGTACCAAATCCTGTTCTAGTAGTGATTTCAAACTTCAGTATTCTGAACATGTGGTTGAAAATGTTTGTTTGCATTCCTGTGTGAGTCAGATGTGAGCAAGGGTCAGGGTTTGGTTCCCAAGCTCATTATTGCCACATGCGTAAACAAGAAAGGATGGGAGGAGAAATAGTGAGCGCAGGACTATAAATGACGAAGATAAGTATCAGCACATCAAATCAGATGGATAGTTCAGAGGTTCCTAAGCTACAGTGCGTCAAGTCTCCAGTGGACTGAGTCTCTCAAAACCCCCCAACTATGGTGCTTATATTGTATTTTTAATAAAAGTTGATACTGAAGCCTCACAGTCATCTTTGATATGGTTTGTGAAGAATTCTGACATGTGGCTGTAGTCTGCTGCAGAAGTGGACCCTTATTTGAAATTTCTGGTCTTCTGCAGCCACTCCTTCAAATGACTGACTGGAATGTAAAAGAAATAGTGGAGTAAATGTTAGGAAGTAATGCACTTAAAAAGAAATTTCTTCTTAACAGCAAGCAGTTAAGGCTGTTCCTGAAGTGGAATTATTTTCATCCCTTTGTTGTTTTTTTGCCATCTGATTTAACTGTGGGTGATTTAATTATGTAACCTAATGGCCAATTCTTCAATATTTTGTTATACAAGATACCTGGCTCTAGTAATACCTTCTGAAGAAGAGCTCAGCCAGACAATTAAATGCACTGTTAAGAAGTATCCCAGGGATCTTTTGGATTTGCAAAGTGTTTTTCTGAAAATAATCAAATAATAGGACAAAGTAATCAGCTTGCATTGTATGAGAATTTGGATTTTGCAGTGTAATATTTTTCTTGTAACCTGACTAAAAATATTTCCAATCAAAAGGCATATAGGTACATAAATAAATGAGGATGTATTTATTATATATATATATATGTTTTATGAAACAGCATAAGGATTGCTTATTCCAGTCCACATCTCAGCTATGGAGTGATACGTGGTACAATGAAGGGAGTGCAATTCAGAACATGTATGGAAATGGTCTATGAAGATAATAATAAGAACTTCCAGAGATTCACTGGTTTGGCAGAAAAATGAAGGGTCAAAAAGGATGTAATGGTAAATATTTTGGGATTAGGAGAGGAGATAAATTCAGGGACAACTTTTGGCATTGGCCTTTTGATCTGAATGGTTGTGTATGGCCATTTATTCTGTAAGTAAGAGAGTTTGTAATCATCAGAGAAAGAAAATCCTGGAATAATAGGGCCCAAAAATATCTAATCATTTTTGAAGGTGCAAAGTTATGAGACAGATTATAGGATGTGAGTACTATCAGGACAATGAATAACGGTAGGGTACTTTAATTGCACTTCTGGATTTTTTTGAAGTTGTGAAAAAAAAGTCTTTACTACAGGAAAAACTTAGGTCTATGGATTTGAGCAAATTTAGAATATAAAAAGAAAAATCATGTTAATATTTATATTTTAGCCATTTTTTTTTCTTCTGGAGATAGAACATAAAGACCTGACAAACTCAGTTCTATTGATTTTTCTCCATTTGACTTTAAACCAGAGGTTTTTGCTTTCTCAAAGTTAAAGATAAAGCATTGGCAAAACTCTGAGATGCTCTCACTGTGAGCTGTACAAAGTAGTGTCTTTTACAGATTGCAAAGGCATGAAAAACAGGAATAAAACTTCCCAGTGTAGCTTCTTTGTTTTCCCTCAACTTAGAGGTTACAGGTGAGCTCTGTGTTCAGCCTTGCCTTTTTTGAATCATTACCCATGCTGACATTTTACACTCTTTGCAGAGGACTAAATGGAACGCAGTGAATATTCTCGCCAGTTTCCTATAGGCTTTAGATCAATATTGGAGTCAGACTATGAATATCTGTTTAATGGGAATTGTACTTTCATGCCGGTAGCACAGCAACAGCTATTACACAACCACCACTTTCATTCACTAGCTGGGTAATGCCATTGAAACTGTCCATTTCCTCCTAAACCATGTTTGGAACTTTATTACCTCAGGTTCATTCCAGGACCATGTATACCAGTTCAGCTGCAGCAGCTTGTGAGGTGCTTGGGGCTGACTGGTAGTCACTTGGTCCAAACATCTGTCAGTGCTGTCTGCTCCTAAGTGCTATGAGTTAAACCGTATTAGTGAAATACACTTATTAGCTTTAAGACCATTTTTAGTACAAATTATATCAGTTGTTTATTTTTTTGTTTTAATTTACTTATATGGAATTCATAAAAATGCTGTCAGAAGGCCAAGATAGGGCATGAGCAAAGAGAGGCTAATTTCATTTTTTTTAATTGAGAAGTATGGATGTTTTTATGCAGCTACATGTATTATAATATCCTCTTTACAAAAAAGGTGCTATAGCACAGAATGACTAATCACAGAGAAATAAGTGTACCATTGTCATTTTCCCAAAGGACACCTAATGTGGTTTGTGCAATACAACATTCAAAACCAAACCATCGGTGTTTATTTTCCAGTATCTCGGCTGACTATTGAATGAATAACCATCACATGAACAAAGAGCTATCTGTTTGCTTTATAACTAATGCAGTTTCATCCACTTATGACGTAATGAAAACTAACACCTAACAGCAACGTTAAATGAATATAATGAACTAAGTTTTTGAGCAATCTCTGAGAAAGGAAAAGTAAACAGTAGGTTGCACATTGTTTGCCGTTGTACAGTTGACTATTATTTGCTTAGTAGTGACGATAGATGAAACTCTAGAGCTGTATGCTCCTGAGATGTGTGACCCTTACACAGAGCTTCTGTACTCCAGTATATGAGGTATGAGTATTTTTTCCCCTTGTTCCTTCATTTCTCTACACCTCTGTGTCTGGTCTGTTCTCTATTTGCTTGCAAAGGGAGCTCATGCTGTATATCATCCTGTAGGCTCATGTACTGCATGAAATAACATCCAAACTCCATTTGTATCAAACTATTTTTTTTTCTCTCAAAACAAATACGTAGCTATTTTTACTGCATCTTTTAACTTTTTTTTCTTTTTTCTTTTTTTTTTTTCCCCCATGAAGTGAGCTTATTGTTTACCTGTTGTTGATCCTTCGGAGTCTTCCTTTCAGAAGGTTTTGTGCCTTCCTCTGTTTTTCATGCAGGGTATTACAGTGCTCATTCCCATTCCTTTCTCCATTGCACCTTCTAAAAATAATCAGCCATAAAAGTAGCTATTAAGCTTTATTGTTAACAGCACAGTGAGATTAATAGTCATGAATACACTGTGCCTCACTAAAAGGGTGCCTTAAGTTGTTTGACACATCTCCCAGGGCAGTTAGGGAGTTCTGAGAAACCCCAGTGTTTCCTGTTACCCCTTTGATGGTAATACGGGCCTGCATTGATTTTTCCAGTCATCTGTGCCAAACAGGAACAATTTAGCTCATAGGAAGGTAATAAAATAATCTTCACGAGCAATGAATATAGTTAAGTGGGTCAGAAACTGGATTTCTGTTCGTGGGAGAGAAAGGATCTGAGAGTCTAGTATCTTTCAGTGAAATTCTAAAAAAAAAATAAAAATCTGGTTACTGTGCTTTGGGACCACTGAAGCATTTAATTTCTCTTCATCATTTGCTTTCATTTCAAAAAGGTATAATTTATTATTATTTTAGTCTGGCTTTTCAGTTCAACCTTTTCCTTTGCCTACCTATGATTTTCAATGGCATGCAACACATCTTACTGTGAATTAGCAGTGAAATCAGCATGAAATGTTTTTCACATTGTCAAAATGAAATAATTTCCCATTTTTGGAGTGCTTTGATAAAGTTCAGATTATTTTTTTAAACTTTTTCCTATTAAACATGTAGTTAAAACAAACTGTTCTTAGGAAAATTTTCAGAAATTTTTAATTTTTCTCAGTGAAATTAATTTCTAGTGACTGTGAATAGTGCTGGAGATTATCCAAGGAAACCAAGTTTTGAAATGTAGCTTCTAGGTCACAGGCTATACCACTTTTTTCCTCAGTCGAAATATTAAACTTAAATTAGGTGCACATGCCATCATAGTCTTTTTATCTCCCAACCTTGGCTTCAGGAAAATGTAGCTATAAAAAATAGTATGCATGACCTAGGCTTATATCACCAGTGCTCCAGTGGCTATGTCAGTATCTACTCTTTTTATTGGCTTATTTGTTGAGAGGTAAATGCTTCAAAATTGCCACTAAGTGGCTCTATTCCAGAGTTGCCTTTTCTTTTTCCTTTGTGAAGGGTCAGCGTTTCTAAAAATAATAGTAAGATATTTTAAAATGGATGCTGATAAGTGAAAAGTATTCAGGTGAACAATTGCATTTCTAAGAATATATGAACACAGGAACATCTTCAGACATTAACTAATAAAAGCAATAAATCCTTCTGTTTGCTCAAGATATGGTTAAAGCTAGTTTTATTGACAGTGATAGCAGTATTATTACAGCATACCTGTGACTTTGCTCTTCATGAGCTCCTGAGTTGTATTCATTCCTCTGCTGTCATGAAGAATATTTATATAAGAAAATTACACTATGTCAGTGTAATTGTCATGGTCATATGCAGTGTGACTTTGTGGTATTGAAAAGGACCAAGAGAATCAGTCAGCTGGATAAATATCACTGTGAAGAAGAAACAGTGTTAATTAATTTTCTGAAGTTTCTTTTTATGCAAACTACTCTCTGAATGCCATGCCTAGAAAACTGTGTATTGAGCCTCCTAAAAGTTATGTGGCATAACTATCTTTTCTATATCTTATGCCCTATTAAGGCTTTTGAGTGTCCAGTTAACATGGGAGACACAATGCAGCTGCCTTCTGAGATGTTTCAGAGTCTCAGAAGAGAAAACAATACAGAGGAATGGGTGTTCTGCACAGAATTTTCTACTGATTGTTGATCTCTGTGTAGTTCCTGGGTCAAGCCTTCCATGTGTATCTAATCCTGCTCCAGAGGCATCATTTGCTAGGCTCCTTTTGTGGACTTCTGTGAGACTTTTTTGTGTGTGGGTTTTTTTTGTTTTGTTTTGTTTTTTTTTAATGTGATTTTTGTGGTTTGTTTGTTTGTTTTTTTCTAAAACAAGTTAGTTTATGGGTCCTCTATTGAATTGATACATTAGCTTTCTTACTAAGTTGCATAGCTTTAGACCTAATTACAGCTAAAGATATGGCTGAAAAAGCATACTGTTGTTGTGATTTATTATGAGCCATGTGCTGTTGGAGTGTACTAAATACCTGAACTTCTCAAATAAATTGAAAAACAATTTGTAATTCTTTTCAGGACTGGAGGCTATTAAGAGACAAGAAAGGCAGCTCACCTACAAACATCCAGTACTACTAGCATGGTTTACTTTCCATTTGAATACAAAATTCTTGTGCAGCACAAAACCTTTACAAATAGATTTAGCTGTGGAAATGACTAAGCAAAAGCTTTTTACCTGTCCTTAGTCTATATCAATCACCTGATTACAGAAAATAGCTTGTATTAAGTGGTCCATGGCTTAAATGTCAAATGTTCACTTAAAGATCAAAGCCTCAGCTGGTATCTGGGGACATGATTACATTTAATCTACTGCATATGCATCATTTTGCTTCAGTAGAGGGCTGTTTAAAGTATCTGTAGGCACACTGAAGCCTGCAGAAGAGACAGAAAATTATTATTACTTTTTCTTCCATGAGACATGTTCTGATAAAATTGCAGTTTCTGAGATCTATGAAGCCACCTACTGGTAAGTTTTTTTTATAATAACCATGTCCATGCTAGTTTCACCCTGTTAAAATCTTGACAAGGTGCTTGAGACAATTTTTAAAAAGTCTTTTACACATGTATTATTGTCTTATGCAAGTATCAAGGCCTTAAAGTACCTGGCTGATCAAGAATTTTTGTGGCACTGATGTCCCTTTTCAGCTGAAGGGTGAATTCTGAGTACTTTGGAGGAAAAAGGAATTACGTTAACTCAGATTTTTCCACTGCTAGTTCATGCCCCACTGAGTTGGGTGACAGTGATTCATTTGTGCCTCTTGGTGTATGACAGTAAAGTCTATCACACTGCTCAACAGTAAGATAAATGCAAATAATGATGGCAGTTTGTAGATGGATTTTTATCAAAGTTCCTCTATACATTTTGCAAATAGTGCACCAATGAATTGGCTGCATATGAGCAAGTTGCAATAAAAGGGAGGGGACATAGGAGGTTGGCAACATGACACAAGAGCCTTCAGGTGTTTGAACTTCTAGGCATCATTTCCAAAGTCTACATTCAGTGCTGCTACATCTGATGGAAAACTTCCTGTATCTTCAGAACTGAGGTGGTACTACCGACTGCAAAAGGTCTGCTCTTAACTTTATCACTCAAAGGATGGATGTAAACCAAATCTGTCAATAATTTTGTAAAATGTTTCAATACATTAAAAACTTTGTTTAATAAAAAGAAGCATATATGTGCGTGTGTACATAATAGTGCACATATGCGGATGTAAAGTTCATACATGTGCTTTGTGGTTTTATTCTAGGGTAATTCATTAATCAATTGAAGATTATTAATTGTCCTGGAGAGCAAGCACCTCTTGCAGGAATCCACGCAAAATTAGTTCTTCTCATCAACATAGAATTCACAACTGTCTTTTAGTAATAATAGAAATTTTAGTAATAATAGAAATTTAGTAATAATAGAAATTTAAAGAAAATAATAAGCATAACAGAAAAATAATAACTGAAGAAAAATCCTCTTACTTGAGTACCATTTTCTAGAAAATAAACTGATGAAATCAGCACTTGCTGAGCTTATCAAGCAGCTGCTTCTGATCAGGTATTTTGCTGGCTTTTTTTTTTTTTTTCCCCTGTGTAAGAAAAATTGACTGATATAAAATGAAGTAGTTGCATGGAAGTCTACTGAAATGTCACCACTGATGTCAGATGGATGTTTCAGTGTTCAGGAGAATTGTAGAATACAAGAATCCTCTACTTTCCCTGACATGGATGACTCTAAACATTCCCCAGTCTAATACTTCTTTCTGCTAACCTCTCCTCCTGTCATTTTGTCCTGCAATACTTGGCCTGTAATTCTGAAGAAGAGTTTCATCAGAGTGGCTGTTACATGGGAAGTGTGCTTGAGTTGTCTATTTCTGTATTTTAAATGTTAAAAAAATCAACTGTATTTTCTAATTGGCAGCTGTGTTTGCCTCTGGTTTAATCTAGCTAGTTCTTGATGTGCTTGGGAAGTGGCTCTTGATGTGGGGCTGACATTCCTGAAGGAAAGAACAACAGAGCTGTGGGAAGGCCCTTGCTGGGCTGCTGCCAGAAACAATATAGCCACGTTACCACTGCACTCTGTACAGATTAATTAGTTCTGTCGAGAAGCAAGTGTCATACTGTGCTAACATGGCTACCTTTGTTCTGTAGCTTAAACTAACTCATTTAGACATGACTTAGGTACCTTTAGATAAGTGTGGTGTCTTTATCCTTGGAATACATCAAGGTAAAATGATTCATTCTACAGTGCTAATCATTTCTGGCAAGCTATGGTCAGTGTTAATCCATGATGTGTAGCAGATGCTTTGTGATGATATCATCTCACTCTTATATCCACCTGTTCAGAGGAAAACAGCTGACCTGTAAAGTCATCTCCCAGCTCTGTCAGTGCACATATGAAGCATTGCTCTAAGCTGCTCATTTCTCAACTAGAACATGTCCAACAGTAATGTAATGCTTTCAACCTCAGGAGATGTTAACAAAGATCAGGCTAAGTGCTAAGCCACTAACTCAAAAGTGATCTCCCTGAGCTGGGTCTGGTCTCTTATCCCTGAGGACTTGAACAGGAACACTGCATTCTTGTGTATATGCTTGTTAATTTGCACAGTATATGGGGAGTATTGGCTCATTTAGTCCTTTCTTGAATTGTTGTATGTTGGTCTTTCTATTATCAGGAAGACTATTACAGCCATTTAAATATTTTGGTTTAGAAATAAACTCATTTTGGACACAAGCTGTGTGGAAACCAGGGTCACATGGGGATTATCTGTCTGTCTCTGGTGTTTGCATGAGGAAGCTTGTTAAGTATTTCTTTGTATTGTCCTATGTGTACCAAGTCTGTAAATATGATCTTGATATGATAACCATATTTGTCATACCGTGACAGAAAAGGTATGACAGAAAAGGCCAGTAATATCTGTCCAGGGCTGAAGAGCATATCACTTGGCAAGACACAGCTGGGCAGTGAAGTTTGATGTTAAAATGGTAACTGCTAGTTGGATATAATGAGGCAAATGTGTAAGGGAAGATACCCTCAATGAATAAGTTGAGAGGCCAATTCTTGTTGGCAGGAAAGTTCTGAGTATATTAGTAGTTGTGTAAAACATGAGTACACAAAGGAAATGAATCATACAGCTGAAGGTTGTTTGAAAATGTCATGTCACTGGGTGTACTACTCTGAGTTCATGTGCAGCAAACTGAGCTAAACTTATTTCAGGTTACTAAAGTAAGAGGAAATTTTTGAATAATCATCACTATATAATGACCTAGATGACAATGGGTAGGTTAAAAATAAGAAATGCAGTTTTGCATTTCAGGGAAATGAGAGTGTGTTTCCTTTGGGAATCAGGGAAAAAAATGAATGTGAGGAAGAGAATTTCCAATTTTAGACCTGACTATCCTCTCTTTTTGGAATGCTGCACAGTCATTAATATTTCTGCAAAGGGGAGTGAAGTGCTATTGTTCAGATTTGGTAAGCCTACCACTCATGCCCTGATTTCTCTGGTGTGAGTATGCCCAGGTCAGCATAAGAGAGACTCCAATTCTGACCTTTCTGGGTTTAGATTTCTTTTTAATATCCCCATTTTAGTGGAGAAGTAACAACAGCCAGTGTCAAGAGGACCACAGCTTCATAGGTGACTGAAAAGTGTTGTATAATGGAGAACAGGATTCATGGGGTTTCCATAAAACTAATATTAGAGATTGTTTAAAGTATTTGCAAGGAAAACTGCTTATGAATTGGAAAACAAAGGACATTTCCCAGGATGTTCTGTGTTTGCTCTGTCTCAGGGAATGGTACTGAAATACGCCATTTTCCCAGAAAATTGACATTAAAAAACTCTGGGAGAAGTGTCTAAAGAGTAGGAATATGTGAAGTTACAAGGAGTCAGGATTTTTTTTCTCATGGCTTCACAACTCTGTGTGTAGCCAGAGAAAGTGAGAGAGACAGAGCAAGCCAGTGAAAGAGGATTTGGGGGCTCCCTGCTTATTCCTATTAACCTGACAGTGGACATGCACTTCCCAGTTTGTGGGCTGAGGGGCTGAGCAAGATAGAGGTGAATTTTCTGCTATTAATTATCTAATTGCAATTGCTGAAAATATTATATTAGTAACATTTCATTGCAGTTTTTTTGTTTTGTTTTGTTTTGTTTGTTTTTTTGTATAAAAATGTTTGCAGCTAATGTGGTTGTCCAAAGAAGCAGGTTGCGTTTGTCACTTCCTGGTATTCTGTTCACATGAATGGCTGTGCCACTGAAATGAGGCTGCAGTCTTAAGTACACAGATAAATATTCTTCTGGACACTAGAATAATAAAGAGATGTTTTCTTCTGTCACTTGCTGAAAGTGATTTTTGTTTATTTCACAAAGTGAAGTATGATGGGGTATTTGTGACTCCAGTTTTTGTCAAGTCTCCATTTGAGCTGATAAGATGTAGTTTGGTAAACTTAGGATAATTTTTACCAAACATAGCAGTTAAGAAGTAGTGTTTTTGAAGATTTTGTTGCTCTTTGCTTTTGGTATTGCTTCTGCAGAGTTGAGAGGTATCAAGAATGCTGGAAAGTGACCTTTGATTGCTTAGTTGAATAGCCTTCAACTAACTGCAGAATAAAATAATAATGAAAAACAGAGGATCAAGTGCTCCAAAAGGATTTGCATCAAGGAACCTGAAGAATCTGACCCAAAGCTTTTAGAAAGCTTCTCTAATTAGTAAAAACATTGTTAAAAGTCTTCAATGTATACCTTTCCTTCCAAGTTATGCCCTCAGTTTTCACATAATACAAATAATATCCCTCTTTGTTGTTGTTTTGTTGTTCGTTTTTTTTTTTTAAATCTGTTCCCCATACAGCCTTTGTTATTTATAGAGATTGATCATGTTTTTTCCTTATACTTATTGTAATGACACCAGCACACTTAACCTGTGAACCTAGGCCGTTTTGGTTCAATGATAATTTGGCTGAATTTGTCATTAAGGTGTCAGAGCAGATTGTAGAACAGCTAATTTGTACCATGCTGTTGTAGCTGCTTAAGGCAGAGGGAAGGTCCTTGCTATGACATTTGTCATTCTTGAGAGAATACTGCCACAAAGACATAGAAAGAGTTATCTCATGGCTTCTCATTTCCTCATTCTTTAGTTTTCTGTATGGGAATGTTGATTTTACCCCATTACAAACCCTTAAATTTCAGTTTATGTGCTTGCACCATGTCTTCACCCAGATGCATCTAAAGCTTTTGTTCAGACATACTTTAAACAGGGTGATTCCACCTAATCACTTACTTCCTACAAGCCCATCATGTGGAGCTGTTCATTAATGACTACAGGTTAATATGTTTGAAGTGCCATCCAAGAGAACTGTGTCCTTCAAGACATGAATTTAAAGTTCACAGTTACCTCAGGAAAAATTCAAGCTCAGCAAGGTTCCCATCTGACACTTTCAAGAGCCTGCCACATCCCTGCCTGCTTGTGATGCAATTTATTTGCATAAAAAAACAGAGAGAAAAGCACTGAGAGAAAAGGTTTCTCTAAGACAGATTGTGAACAGGATGAATTGAACCTAAAATATTTGACAATCCAATAGTTGAGTAATTATAACAACCTCAGCCCTGCATCTATGTGCATTTAGTCACTAACTTTAAAGGGGCCAGGTTTTCACCCAATGTCTGCTGAAGACCTTTTAAACTAACACTGCATTTAGTCTGCTTGTCTGATACAGATCCTGGGAAAAGCATACTTCAATAATGTGTCTGTAGTTGATTTCCTTCAGAAAAAACAATTTTCCCTAAATCCATATGGTTGTTAGCAAAATGCATTGTTATCAGAATTACTGTATACAGTGGTTTTAATAACACATGCTACAAGTTGTCATTTGTAATCATCACTGTTTCAACTGACTGTCTGCTCCTGGCTTATGTGTTGAAAGAGAGTAATGAAAAAAAAAAGACATGCTGTTTTTCTTTAACCTCAAAAGGACAGGGTGGTGCAATCTAGCAATTACAGGAGTTTGAGTTCTTCTCCACTGTAAGCAATTTTTGAAAGTTCAACACCTACTAATGTATGAGTGAGAAAAATCCATACAGAATTATAAAGTTTCAGAATAATCGAAAACCAATATCTCATCAAGAAATGTGAAGAAGTGACATTTATCTACAGATACATAAGTTCCAAAATTAGTATTACATGTTGAAATTTTAATATATAATTACAGATTTATCCTGAATGGACATTTTGATGTATTAAAAGAAGGTTATCAGGGAAAAATAATAACTTTTAGATTTATTCTTTCTTTAGATTTATCTTTTTGATAACTTTTAGGTTATCTTTCAGGGATTATCCACTGCCAGCCCCTGTTCTCCTTTTACACATCAGAACAGAACACTTTTTCTTACTATACTTCAAAAACAGGTCTAAAATACAGCAATAACAGCACGAAAAGCTGTGGAGGAAAATAATAATCCTCCATTCAGTGCAGTTAAGAGCAGGGCAATATCCACCTAGCCAATGATGAACACCAGAAAAGAAGGTCAGTGTTTGCCCATTGCTTTGCAGACAAGAATGGGCAAAGAGGGACAAGCCTTCTGAAGAAAAACCAACATTCCCATGGTTCTTGTGCAAAGCAGGTCTTTTAAGACAGTCTGCGATCATATCACTAAACACTGTATTGTAAAGGCTGTGAATAAGTTAGCAAAATGTTCAAAATTGCTTTTTCTCACAGCACTTGACTCTACTGCCTTATCTTTATGGCCTTACATCAGTGATTAGTTTTTTTACTGTTATTTCTCTATGATGTATAAAGTAAATAGTAAAATGTTCCCATTTTTTTGATACATGAAAATATTACATATGACAATGTTTAATTTGCATTATTCATAATTTCTCAGGAAAATTAAAGAATTAATGTTTTTTACAATAGCACATATATGTGTACTTCCTTTATATTGAGGTCTTTATCCGTTTCCCAGAATTTTTTTTTTTTTGATTGTTATTTTCTGGTTTGATTCGGGAGTGCCAAATGTTGGCTTGTTTCCACAGGCAGCCCAAACTTTTCCACCAACTTAGTGTATTACTCTAGGTTCATACTAATGTGATGTGAGGTCTCATTCCCTGCCACTGAAGTCAAAGAAAAGACACTGACTGCAGCCTGGATGTTGCACTGAGGACAAGCTGGTCTCCTTGTCTTTTTATGAAACTGTGCAAAAGGACCCAGATCTTTGAGGCTAAGTAGGAATATAACAACATTGCATGACAATCTTTTAATTCTTCTATCAATTTTTTATAATAGTCTTTTTTTTTTTTTTTTACTTTTACACTGGATCAGAAAATGGAGTTGCTTCTTTGAGTTTAAAGTAAGATTCTGTCTGTGTCTCAATCTTGTGGTGGGAAATTCAGATATAGAAACATTGCATGTTTGCATGCTTTATCATTTTAGAGCTTGCTTTTTTTTTTTTTTTCCTAATAGCACAAGTAAGAAAAAGCTATCTACCTAGAACTAAGCAAAATCTGGCATAAGACATAGCAAATGTAGGCTTTATAGTGCTGTCTTGCTGGTTTATGTAATACAGATCTGTATGCAGATAAGTAATATACCATATATCATACAATTGATCTATACTGACTGCTATAGCAAAGTAGGTATATTTTAAGGTGTAGAATTAGTATTGCATGCAGGCCAAGCTATAATAAATAAATAGTACAACTGCAATAATGCCACAGCAATGCCTCAGCAATTCATTGGCATAGATAGACTTAGGTGTAAATTACTGTAACAGTTAATTTGCAGAGCACTGCATACAGCAAGATAAAATATAGGCTGTGCTTTGGAAATTTGTACGCAGATAAAATTAGTGAAACATTGTATTTGACAACAGATACAAATGTATTTTTTAAGGAGGAAAAACCACCACAACTCCTGCTTCCCTAGATGGTATCTGCTTGATTTCAGAGTTCTGTTTTATCAGTAAAGATAAAAGTTTAGAAGGCACAGACAACTGTAACTGGTCTGCATCTTTTGTCTTCTGCCTGCCTCTGATTGTAGTGGTCATCTTAATAAATGAGTGTTATTATCTCTGTAGGAAAGATGATGGTGAGTCTGTGAGTCTCTGTATCAATTATGAGAGTGACTAATTTGAGGGTTGAACTGTACCATGTTATAATTCACTGAAACTAGCCAAAATTAGTCACCCACCATTGTTCTTTGACTATTGGCAGTTCTGTCAGAGGAAAGAAAAAAAAAGTGAAAGCAGAAAAGGTTAGAATTTAAGAAATACATTTTCATCACTTTATGTAACATTTAAAAGAAGTGTTTACTCTCATAGTTGTTCTTACGATGCATTTTGCTCCTTGATTTAGAGCTGCACATCAGCAAAATTTTGGACATAATAAATCCTCTTTCTTCTGTTGACTCGAGTTTTGTGAAGGAGTTGAACATACTTGGAATGTGTTTTCCTGATTCTGAGCAGGAAGTGGATAATACCTAATCTATTTTCTCTGTGAATAAAGACAGGTAAATAAGTAATATGAGTGGCTTTAGTCATGCAGAAGGAATTCAGGTGAACAGGCAAGTTCTGTCTTAGGAAAAAGTAGAGAAACTTCCAAAGTGCTTTACTGCAAGGAAGTTGAATGATTAGAGAAATAAATGCCAATAGAAGCATTTGGAAAGTACAGAGAACCACTCTTTGTGGTCAAATTCTGCTGCAACTTTTGTCAGATCAACAGATTACTGGTCTCATGCCAGTACAGTAAGTATATGGCCAGATGGAAGTCACACAGCAGTAGGATGTTAACACTTGGCACAGGGAAAATTCTGTGCTGGGTAGGTGTTACAAGGGAAAGATGCAAATTCCCCTTTGAACTGTATGACGGGATACATATATGTATAATTGGAATATACTTCCTTTTACAGCACTTCTCACTGAGAGGAGTCCACTTTTCTAGGTGCTATGAGAATGCAGAACTGAAAGACCATCAGCTTTCAGTAAAAAGGCTTCACAGACTGAGCAGGTAATTGTGTAGAACTAGCCATGGGGCAACTGTATTTTCTTCTCTTGCAGGTAGTAAATCTAGGTTTTATGTTAATCATGGAGGAAGGTACTGAACAAAAGACAAATTCTGATTTCTATTATATTAGTACAAATCTGGAATAACTTTGTCACTACCTAAAGTGTTTGGCTGAAAAGTGTTTCCAAAGAGATGGATAGAGTATATGTGTACATCCTGACCTCATTCCAGCCACACACATGGTGAACCTATGTCCATTGAAAGGAAATCTCCATGCATATGCCAGAAAGGACCATGATTCACTCTCTATTCCTAATCTGGTAAGGTGGGGATAAGGATCTCACAGGATTTTGCAACATAAACCGATGCTTAGCATCGATAAGAACTGTATTTTTTCATTGAGAGATCATTGACAGATCTTCCTACTAGGGCAATGTGAGCTCAACAGTTTGCTACAATCCTTATGAGAATTTAAAAAGTTAGATTGGTTTGATTGCAAGAGTTCATTTGTGAAATTTTCTCTCTGTGAAGCCATCTTGCTATTTTATGCTTTAACCACCAGTGACTTAGGTTGAACCAGTTAAATATGAATTCAGCTTGGTGTAAGCAGATTTCATCTGATCTGAGTAAATGAAAACCCCTGAACAGAGGCTGTTGTACATTAGCTGAAACGCAGCTTTTATAATTGCGAACTTGCAGATCTCTTGCAGAGACCTTTTTTACATCGTCCCTCATATACCTGTTTTTTACAAGGCTGTGCATTTTGTTTGAGTTTGTTTGTTTGTTTGTTGTTTGGTTTTTGTTTGTTTGTTTGTTTAGTTTTTGTTCAGTGCATTTTTATCGATAGTGGTGCACTGTGCTCACTTGCCAACCACACTGTATTAAGTTGATGAAGTAGATTGTATTTCTTATTCTTTTTCTTTTAAGTGGTATCTGCTAATCCTTTCTGCTATTGGCTGTTGCCTCTAAGACATCTACTGGGCAGAGAAGAACCTAATGAGGTTCAACAAGGATAAGTGCAGAGTCCTGCATCTGGGAAAGAATAATAAAGTACACCAGTACAAACTGGGAGGTGATCTGCTGGAGAGCAGCCCTGTGGAGAAGGATTTAGGTAGACAACAAGTTCTCCATGCAACATCCTGTGTGATCCTGTGATCCTGTGATATTCTAGATAATGGCTCTAACTATTCTACTACTGTAGCAAAAAGGGATCTTAATTCTTTGCATTTGAAGAGAATTTGGCCAGCATGGCTGTTTCTGAAATAAAAAGTGTAGGTGCCTTCTTTTAGCAGATGCTCCAGTCAAGTGAGGTGAGAAGTGTCTGAATGAAAGGTCAAAGAGCAGAGAATTTTAAAACATGACTGCCTAGACACAGATGCTTAAATGGCCAGTTCTAAGGATCAGTACGTTGTTTGTACCATTAGCCAAGTTGATGTTGGAGATGGTGACTCTCTTGGGCCTCTTTCTGAGATGTCCAAATCATGCCATGGGCTCTGTTGACTATGTGACTCTTCAACTCATGATTTCGGTTTCAATGCTGGGAACATCTGCCTCTTAGGTGCAGAAATATTTTTGGCCTCTAATGTTTGGTTTGAACTGGAGATTCCTTAGGTTGGTGTTATTCAACATTAATGTCTGGTCAGTTCATTATTGACATTACTGGAACAACTGTAGGTGCTATCAGTGATTTCTGAACATGCTCTGAAAGAGTGAAAAATGAGCAGAGTTAAACTTAAGTGCAGGAATCAGTAAAAGAGAAGGAAGACAGTATAGCACAGGAGAAGTCAAAGTTTGTGTTCAAACACTTTCAAGCATTATGGTTAAGGTCTGTCATTCGTTGAAAGACTTGTATAATATTAGATCCAAGTTACAAAAGATCTTTCTTTGTCAAAACAAAACAAGAACACTCTAGAATACAAATTTTTTTTTCATTATATATGACATGAAGTGGTCTAGAAATAAGAAATTCATTAATTCAGTTGTACTTTGATTTCTCCATTGCATGGAAAGAATGCCCAGGACCATCATTCAGAGAAATGGAAAGGAAGGTTAAGGTTTCCTGAGTTGCTAAAGCAGGATTGCTTAACTCTCTGTCCAGATTATATGTAAGCTTTCAGAAGTTTCACAATTTTTCTTCTGTAATTAATACTCAGTTATATTTCTGTAGGAAGTTATCTAACAGGACTGGGAGGACCATAATTACAGCTTCAGAAAGTCTTTGTTTAGCATTTGTGAGAAAACAGGAGGTGTTAATACAAAAGCAACAGAAAATTCCCTGGGTAAAATAGAATTTGAAGCATTTATGCTTCAAAAATGAAAAAAACCAAGTCCAATTTCTCTTCATTCTGTCAAGGAGGTGGTAAATTTAAAGTCTGTCTAATGATTTTTTTTTTTTTTTTTAATTAGACCTGCTGGATAATAACTGCGCTGTTATGCTCAGCTTGAATTGAAAGAATGCAAACACTAATACCATTGCTTGGAAAATGCCTTGATTGTTTTGGTCTCTTGCTATTCACAGGTCTGAAAGAGCAGATTTTCCAGGAATGCTGTGTTTAAGAGTTTAAAAGACATTTCAAGCTGTTCTTGGGTGGTAGAAACCAGAAGTACTTCTGAATCTTTCAGCTCTGGAGTGAGGTTCAGGTTGTATCTTCACTCCAGGTGAATGTGAGACAGACCTGCACAAACCCCCTGCAAAGATTTGCTTTGTTATTTTTGTAGAAGGATAGTTGGGTGTCTGCTTCACATGTGTGCTCCAACAGCCATCTGACTCAAAGTGTTAATGGAGCAGAAGTCTGGGGTAGGTGGGTCTCCATACAGGTACTTTTTCCCCATTCAAATCATCAGCTCTACTGTGCACCACTGAACTGCCAACCAATGGAATAATACAGATACATATAAGGAAACCCCAGCATGTAACCCAAAAGCAACAATGAGGTGTAAAATTGAGATTTCTTCATGGTAGTTTGATTTCTTAGTATCACATGTAGTTTTCTTGTTAATTTGGGTTGCACTTTGTCCAGTTATTGGTAATCTTCAGCAATTATTTTATTGTTCCTCTCCCTGAAAGTGTGCCCTAATTTATAAAAAGCTACACAGAAATTTGTGTTTATAGATAGTAACTGTAATCAAAACTTTTTTTTTTTTCTGATACATTATCAACATTTTTATGATTAATTATTATTTTCTTAGCCAAAATAATAAAGTTAACATCCTGAAAAAGAAATTGCTTTTGCCAGTAGCTCCGGAAATGAAGGGGTGAGAGCTTTGTTGACTATGTTCTCATGTGCTGGAAAGATCCTATTGTGATATGCTAAGGTAAAAATCTGGAACACATTTGGCACAATTTTAGAGAATTAGAGTCAGGAAGTAGATAGCTCTGTGGAGTTAAATAGAAGTGAAAGGAAGTAGCACAAATCAGCTGTATCTGAAAGAGACTGTGAGGTTTCTACTGCCTCTAGATTAATTTGTTAAAGAAAAATGTTCTTGGTTCACTTGGTTCAGGTGTAGTACAAGTAATCTGAAACAGGGTTCAAAGGAACAACAGATCTGAGTTCCACAATTACGTTTGCTTTTCCTTCACAGCCAGCGATGGATAAAATTTGACTTTCATATTTGTGCATAGACACACACTTCTCCCTCCCCCCCACCATACGTGTATAAAGGTTCTTTTCTCTCTTCAACATCTTTCCCTGTTTTCACATGATGTTTCTTTACCTATTCTCTAAAATACCAAATGCCTGGCTAGGACATATCAGAAATTTCATGTGAATCTATTTTGTGTAAAATACATCTTTGAGAAATAGATGTATTTTTCCTGCCATTTGATATTCTAGATGTTCTATCTTCCAGTTTTTCTGAAGCAGAATTTACATGCATACTTTGGTATTTTGATCACTGAAAGTTGAAGAACTTTGAACTTTCTTACTTGCAACTGGTGGCCGATTGAAAATTCTGCTAGCTCAAAGACAAAAAATATAGCACTGACTTTCCCTCCTAATTTCCTGCTGGGTCTGAGAGTATCTTGAAAATACTCTGGCATTTTTTCAGAAATTTATAACCCTGTGGCAGGGGACAAATAGTTTTGGATAGCCTCTGAGTGCAGAGAGCTTTGAATCTAGGACAGTAACTTCCTATGTGACTTTTCCAACAGCATTAAATTATGAAAAGAAATTAGACCTATCTCTGTTTCCTTCAGCCTTGTGTTGACTCTGTCTAGCAGTTAAGTGCTGCTGGGGCATGTCAGTCTTTCTCGGAACATGTTTCCAGGACTAGATGCCCGTGGCAACCTAGGTGTGAAGAGACTGTGTGGGCTGCAAACAGCTTTAGTCGCCTACGTGTTCATCACTGTCTAGGTGGTGACAACTTTAGCTGAAGACAGTAGTAAAACTTTAGGTCCTTAAAAAGTTTTCATCATTAATTTAGCTCCTTCAAAGGACAGTCTGTATCTCTTGTATTTAAATGCTTAATTCCACCCTAGATGCAAAGTAACAAAGGTCTATTTTAGATCTCACTTGACACCTACTTGGCAGGTGGTAACTCCTTTGGTGTTACAGTCAATGCATGTAGCAAGATGAAGATGTTACAGCCATAGTCAGGCACAACTCTGAGAAGCTCCACATAAACCATGCCCAATTATAGGCCTTTCCTGCCCCTTCTGTTCCTGCCTTTGCTCTAAGTCGTTTATCTAGAAAGGGAGGAAGAGAAGATGGTTCTTCTTCCTTTTACCCAGCTCCAGTATAAGCTTATCTAGCAGATGAGGCTGTGATTTCACAGGATTTTGTCTTTAATGGTGATATTGGTGCTTTTTCAGCTGATCCTCCTTTTCTTTATGCTTGCTCTAATCCCCTGTGCCCTTTCCAACGTGGTCCTTATAAAAACTGCTGTGAGCAGGCTGAGAGATCTGCCTTGGTGATCTGGTTCATAGTGCAGTTGTGCAAGCAAGTTGGCAGTGTCGTGCTGTCCCATGCTCCTGTGAGGACCCTGAGAGGAAGACCACTCATCAGTGAGGCAGCAGAAAGGGCATTCCTTAAGCAGATATTGCTGTGAAGACTACTATGTCACAACATATCATCCAACTATAGTCTGGGGGATGCTTGGGAAAACCTTTTTTGGAAAGGTGCTTTGGGTTATGTGGTGCAGATTGCCTCCTATGCAAACTGCATCCCACCCCTTAGGGTGCCATCCACACCAGTATCTAACCTAAGGGTACTGCGACCTTCATTTAGGCCTTTTTGAATTTGAACGGAAGACCACAACACATTTCAATTCCAGAGCTCACTTCTGGGTTTAAGGTAGAGTGAAAGTGTGACATAGGTGATGAGGTACCCACAAGAGAGATGAAGCACTGTTGAACCAAGTTCGTTTTGTCATTCTGCATCTGCATTTGAAATTGTAGTCAGATTCCATGGGGATCATAGAATCATAGAACCATAGAATGCTTTGGGTTGGAAGGTACCTTTAAAGGTCATCTAGTCCAACCCCCCTGCAGTGATCAGGGACAAGGCTTGTCTGCTGAGGCACTTTCCATCTTGAATGTCACATATTTAAAAGATTATGTGCCTTGGTTTAGAAATAAAGATCTTTCTACGGAAAAGAGACCTCTGTCAACTAGGGAGTCAGCAGCAGCTTCACATCGGGTCTTTTAAATTTTTAAGATTTAACAGGCTGAGGAATATACTAGCACATTCTAGTGCTACAAAGCTTTAAAGACGTTATGGTTACAAATAAGATACCTGCTGTCATCTTGGAACAGTGCTTGGTACCAGGCCTTGCCTAGTTTTTGTTTCCCTGATTTCCTCCTTTTCTCTGGTTCCCAAACCATGTCAAGCCATTAACTCCTAGCTTGCAATCCACCTCTGGTGCCAGTTTCCTTTGCTCACTTGTTTTATTTTCAAGCACAAACCTACATTTCTCAAACAACCCCTCCCTGTTCCTTGAGCATTGACAAAAATACCCCCTTATCATCTCTCAGATCACTTCAGCACTTCACATTCTTCAGCAAGGAAAACTGTGATGCTTAAAAAACCAAAAGCAATTGGCTATGAGTGGACTGCTTATCATGCTGACCACTGTTATCTCCTTGGTACCTGATCATGTGACACTCACTTATCTTCTGTATTTGTCTATGACTATCAGCCCCTATAACCAGGATGCACTGTTCTGTTTTTGCAGATGGTGAAAAAGAGATGGTATGAGGAGAAATGTTGCAGAATTGAGACTACACTAGATTATGATAATTCAAGCAATAAATACAGGGATGACCTTACTATCCCAGCATTTATACCATTGACATTGAATGCTAGGTCAAGAGACTGAGTGACTAGGATTTCTTTTAGAGACACGGGGTATAGTAATGTGCTGGTGAAGTTGGTCGATTAATGAATTCGATGCAAAGTGTGAATTTCCTTCCTGCACTGGTGTGCAGAATAGACCTGTTGCTCTGATATTTCAAAGTAATTTACAGCCTTCACCTTGCGGCATATAAACAAGTGAATGAAACATTAGTGCTCCTGATTTTAAGTGTGTTACTAGTTGTTTCTATTGTAGTAGCAAACTTTTAAGACCCAAGCTTGGATTTAAATCCTGAACAGAAATTCTAAGAAAATCTTCACCTTCTGTAAGATTAACATTCAGAAAATACAAGATAGCTAAGGGATTCAGATTTAGGAACTTCAAGTAACAAGTACCTGAAACAGCCACATGCTAACCAGCTCGAACAATGTGATAGTACTTGGTTTAGGTATATGTTTTTGTTGTTTTCTTGTTTTTTTTTTTCTTTTCTTGAGAGCGGGGAAAATGGGAACATGATAGAGTTATTCCAGATGGTGAAATCCTGATAGATCCAGATCCCATGGAAGTCTGGCATACCATCTTTGATCTCAGGAAGAGCTCAAGTTCATATTCAGTCTGTCCTGAAATCACATGACTTTACCAACTTCTTACAATTTAGGCAAAAATCTGTTAAAAACTCCGGTTTTGCAACATGGAACACTATTCACCAAGAAAAAAGATGATTTGTCTCTGCAAATGAATGGTGTCAGTAAAAGTAATTTATGAGCACAAAAGCCAATCACGTGGTTTCTTAGCTAAGTGTTAGGTGATGGAAAGAGAAAGATACCTGCCAGCTAAAGCCAGCAGAGAGAATTACCCACAATTTCTTAAACTAAATTTCAATGTGATTTTCATAGAACTATTAGAGCTGGGAGTGGAATTTTGACACTATTAATATCATTCTTTTTTTCTTCAACTGATAGGGTGTAGCCTAGAAGAAAGCAAGTATTGCAGCTGAGGTTTTCAGTACAACAGAACCATATAGTTGCCTAAACCATATTGAAAGCCTTTGAGATTTAATTATTTTAATCACTTTAGGTATCTTTGAAAATGATGATCTAAGATCCTTTTTTTATTTTGGATTAAAATGCCATGCCTGTGACTGTTTTGTTTCTTCCCACAGAGCAGTTGGTAGATAACAAAGGTGACTTGCGTAGTCATTTGTATGAAATGAAATGAGTGCACTGAAGATCTATCATCCCCATGACATTAATTAAGGCCTTTGGCTTGTCACTAAATTTCTCCCCTTCATGAATTTATAACATACAGCAGCCTAGAACTCTGACCTATCATACAGGATTATTTGGATTATTTTCTGTGTTTTTTGTTCTATCCACTCTTCATTTTTTTTCATATACGATGCCATTATCAGAATATGGTGTACATTTAAAGTTAATTATCATCAACTATTTGTTTATATTGTGGTTGAAATCTGTGAACATGCTTGTAGCAAGTTTTCTTAACTGTATTCAGAATATGTGCAGGTACAAATATAGAAACTGCATGTGCAAATAGCTAATGTACCTTGTGAGCAGGACTGGGGGCAGGGCTCAGCAGCTATATATCTAGCCAATTTAGTCTCTATACAACCTTACCAGTAATTATATACAGGACATAAATAACTAAAGACAGTGTGATCAGCTATATGGTTTTTGCTGCCTTAAATTTCATGTCTGAGCACAAGACAATTGTCTATTTGGCCAATATTTTTATGGCAGATGCTGCACCAAATCTCCCATTTTCCTGTAGTGAACACAGTGCAAAAGCAGAGGCTTACGGGACAGTGTCTTTATATTCAGGCACAGATCTTCAGTGCTCTTCTTCTGGGATCACTAAGAGACTGTGCCAGTTAAAATTGTTTTAGCATCTGTACACTGAATTGCTTCATTTCTGAATATAAGACCAAAATCTTGGCAGGAATAGTTGTTCAAAATATCACAAACTAGTATGAAGCAGAGGGTAAGGATATATCATGGACAGATCATGTACATTAAAGGTGATTTTTTTATTGTGATTTGGTTTGATTTCCTTGCAAAACTTGCATAGATTTGCAAATTAATTACCAGCATCTGTTTTCACACAGTAAAATTCTGCTTTTCTTTACGCTAAGCCTTTAGATACCGATCAGTTGTTAGCATTAGATGTAGTAAACATTCTTGTTTTAAGTACCAATATTGATTCTCATCTATTTAAATACTTTTTCACATGTTTGCCAGTCTAATAGACTTAGTGTTATTACATAATATATTAAAACATTTAAGGAAAGATTAAAGTAATTAATACAGCTTTTGGGGAGGCTAGGACACCTATAAAAAAAAAAGGAGGCATCAAGGAAATATCACTGTCATGTCCTGAACATAAATTTGCGTATGTTTTAATGAGGCCAAGGAGGACTGACTATTTCACTGATGGAAGAAAAGCTCTTGTTTTAGAAAGAATTCCAATTTAAATTAAATCAATTAGAGAGGAGTATACTTCATATTACAAATTTGGCCAAGAAAAGTTATATAGAAAAATAGTTGAGAATAGCCACTTTTAAGTAGTGACTTTCCAAGTAATTCCCGAGTGGAAATTTAATGTTATGAATGAATACATTACTTTTCTCCATACCACAACCCAAATGCAAAATCAGTGATTTATGTTGCGAAGAGAATACAGATAAACTTGAATGAGAATCACAAGCCAGATTAATTTACATTTTTGGTGGTAAAAAGAGCAGGGGTTTTTCCCTTCCATGGTTCTAAAAGCATAAATCAAAGTGACACTGTTCCTTAGAAAAATTAGGCCCTGGATTTCAGCAGACCTGCTTGATGTGAGGAGAAAATCAATTTCAGAGTAAAGAATTTTTCAGTATGTTTCAGAAGCATATAGGTTTATGCATATTAATGCTGCTTCCTGGGCCTATTACTACTTTTGTCACAAATTGTAATCCATTTCATTTTACAATCTAGTTTAAACTGTGATTACTAGCATATTTTATCTCTTGCCTGTAAAGCTTTTCCACTCCTGTTTGGATAAAATCTTATTATTCTTTGAAGAAACGGCAGATGTCCTAGGAGATACCCCCTTACAGTTTTGGTTGTATTTTCCACCAGCTCAGCATTTGCTGGGTTCAGTAGTATGCCTTGACTGTCTGTTTTGATGATTTCAAAGGCTGATATTTTTACTTACTTCCTTTTGTAATGTTCTTGCGGTCTTTGGTTCAGATCATCATCCATCACATTCCATTCTGATTTGAATTAATGAGAATTTGCACAGGGACATTTTAGCTATTCACTGGTCTTAGCATGCTAGTGTATTTGCCTCAGTTTTTGCTTTTGGTTTGCTTTAGCTTCCCCAGCAATCTAAATATTCTCAGATGCAACAGAGAATGCATGTGTTTAAATTTCTGAAAATTCTTAACCAAAAATTTGCTATTTGTATCCAGAATTTTACCTAGTTCTCCTCCTTTTTGTTTTAGCATAACAGGCCGAAGAAACTGTTTTATTTAACAAAGCGAAGTAACATCGTATTTTAAGCATGATATGAGACTACTAGCTCATTATATATCTTTCCAGACTCACTATTCTTCTTGTAAGTTCCTTATTAGAGATTATGAGAAAAAAATATCAGCAAAAACTCTGCATGGAATTAAAAAAATTACTGTTTCATTCAGCTAAAATTTGGTACCAACACTTAAAGTAGGAAAAAATCCACCTTGCTTTTCTGCTACGATATATGAATCATGTAAGTGCTTGTATCATGTGCAAAGCTTTCTTAAGGGGAAAACGTGTTATTTCAAATGTTTCCATGTTATTATATATTAAAAATAAAACCACCAAAAAAGAGGAATACACCAATCGCACTTAGGATGTACTCATCCAGAATAGCCATCATCCAGGGGCTGGCACTTGAAAACTGAAAATCTGTAATTGTGCCATACAATTACAAAATTCTATGATTTCATCGTGTCGCCTCCCCGTTTTTCCCCTTTTTTTTTTTTTTTTTATCAAGTCATGTGTGGTGCAGACAGGCATGGTCCTTTAAGAGTAAAAAGTCTTATATCCATTATCTGATGATCTAAAATTTATCTTTAGCACCCCATCCTTTCTTATTAATTTTCATTGTCTGAATTCACCACAGCAATTCTCTCTATATAATCTCTACCACGGTGCTGTTAGTTGTCTTCATTTCTTATATTGCTCTAACAGGATTGGTGACATATCCAGTTTCCATTTTACTTTTTTTCCTGACATAAACATCTATACCCATCATTTTCAGAAGGCATTTAATCCTAACAATTTGTCATAATTACTATGAAATAAGGTTTTGAACACGGTTTTGACTAGGCACCTAACTTTTAGATATCACAGCCATTATGTATAGCTCAAAGTGAAGGCCTCGAGCTACATTCTTTTGGCTGGTAAAATACTTCACCCTTAGTTGATTTTGTATGTCCTAAAGTGGCTTTCTGTCTTGATGAAGAGACCTTTTGTGTTTAAAATTAGTAAACCAAATCCTCAGAGAGCAGCAATCATGTAATGAGAGTTGCAGTCGAGATACAGTCATGAATGAAATGTGTATAACCATTAATACAGTTAAAAAAAAATAATCTCTTACATTTTATTTAAAGATATTCACAGAAATCATGTAATGCCAAGTTCTACATCAATTAAATGGAATGAAAAAATCATATTCTTCTGGTCCACATTCTTAATGTGTATTAAAACCAAATCAGAATTTTTCTAATTTGAATGTCTGCAGGGAAAATAAATACATGCAGTAAATGAGGTTTGAGCAAAATCAGTAAAACATCTCAGATTTAATTCAGAAATTCTTTACATGTTGAGTAATTGTATACACCCATGTAATGTATATGGAAATAAAACCTTTTCACATCAGGTCGAGGAAGCATTTTATATCAGTTTTGCCTCTGTAAATGATGGTGAAGTGAAGAGAGCACTGGCAGTCCCTTCAGCAATTCTGACAGCATGTCAGAATGGCTTCTGGAAGGCAAGTAAGCAGGGTAGGTCTCAGTTAGGCCCGATTTGACTTCATGGATAACTAGCTTAATAAGGGTAAAATAAATTGAGAGGAGAATATAATCATTATCTAATCAGAAGAGAAGCTAAGTTACTGTATGCTTTCAGATAATTGCCATGTTTCAAGTTCAAGATGCAAGAGAAGCCTGGCAATAAGCTGGGGGCTCCCTCATCCGTTGCATGGGGTAAAGCAAGTGACAGTGTCTTCCCAGGAGACAAGTTTCAGAGATGCATGTGACGCACACCCTTCCTGGCCCTGAGGGAACAGGCCTGTTCTTCTGAGCTGAGAGAAGCTGAACAGCAGCAGTTAGGAGTCAGACAGTTTCACAAATGAGGCCCACAGGGACATTCCTGCTTCAACTTGGAGCCTTGTGTTGCAGAGAAGGATGCAACTCTCAGGACAAGAGGTCTCTGGGATCAGATCCAGCACCCAGCTGGTGCCACAATGTCTACCCATGCTGTAGGTGCTCCTGCAATGCGGGGTCTTCAGGGATGGGAGAAGCAGGTGGTGGCAGCTGTAGGCTTGCTTCATAGGCATGTGGATAGCTGAGTTTGTAGCACTGGAGGAGATCATGTAGTATTTTGCCTGTGGGGTGCAAAGGCAGCAGAGCTCACAGGTCTTAGATTACTTTGATTAGATCAGTTTGAGGAGCAGAGAAAGAACTACTGGTCTTGGTCCATGTTGGTTACACATGAGGAAGTGCAGGAGAAACACTTGGCAAATGCAAACTGCTGAGCAGGAGAGAGGCCTCTGTGACCCCTCTGCTCTGAAATACTGCCAGTTCCAGTGTAAGGCCCATGAGATGGGCAAAAGTCCAGAGTCTCAGGGCATGGTTGATTCGAAAGTGTAGAAGAAAGGGACTTGTTTGTACTAAGAACTTGTAAATGTTTGGGAATGTTGTATCCTAGAAAAAGTGGGGTTTACCTTAACCAAAATGGAGCCTGGCTGCTAGTGCTGAAAATTAAAATGATTATAGAGGAGTATTTAATCTAGCAGCAGAGCTAACGTTGACAGGCATTGAGGAGCACATGGTTCAGTCTGATGCAATCCTCAAAGAGGATGTAGCTAATGTTCAATGCACCTCCAAAGTCTGAATTTCTAGTTAGACTTTCTGAGAGGAAGTAACTATGGTAATACTTCATACTTTAACGCAAACCTGCACAGACTCACAGCCTGTGCATGTTTGCATATACAAACATTTAAGCTCTTAGCTGTATTTTTGATTTCTTCACATGCACACTTATGCCCAGTTCCCATGTTTTATACTGTGTCTGTGCATAGTTTCCTTAAGTATTATTAATCATTTGAATTCATACTGTAGGAGAAAAGAAAGAGAAAGAAAATGAGTTTTGAAGTAGGGCAGACTGTTATGACCTTCAGCTGTGCAGGTACAACTACCATCTTTAACAAATATATTAGCAAATGAAATGTTGCAATTTTCCTTTCACTTCACAGAGATGACAGTGAAGTAACTCATGATTTACATCAATGAAAGACAATCACGACTTTCACTTCTCCTCTACTTGCTCTAAATCCCAGAATAGGATTTAAACAAAGACAGCCTTATTTCTTAAACCAAGCCCTTCCCACTACTCCAGGCATATTTAGACATGCAGAAAATCTCCCTAGACAATTATTTACTGCCTTTTTTCCTTTATTCACACACAATCTGCAGATTAGAGAGCAGAATGTTTTGCGGAAGTGTACCTTATTATTCCATGGTGACTAAGTGCCATTTCACTGAAACCTAAAGTTCCAAGGACAAATTACAGACTAACACCAAAATGAATCTCACATGCTCCTAACAGTGAGATCAGGAAGACAAAACAATAGGTAGTGCTCGTGAAACTTGTTTTCAAAAACCATTGGAAGAAATGAAACTAATCACTATCTGCGTAAGTTTTCATTCAAATGATAAAATTGAAAAAATACAAGGTGTTCTTTTCCTTTGTTTTCTGATGCTTGGACATTAAAAGACCATACCACTGTGAAACACCAAGAAGTGGGAGAAAAGTTACAGTTTGTAACTGAAGTATGTCTAAAGAAATATTGTATGTCTTCAAGGGGTAACAAGCCATGTATGTGCAAGATAGGTATTATTAACCCACCACAGTGTTTGACAAGGGAGGAAACAGACAGTACTAGGAGACAGAAGGGCTAAGTCAAGATAAGAACTATAGTATAATACAAGATGCAGTGGCAGGCTAAAAAAGGATGACAGTGTTCAAGGTCAGCTTGCATTAGGCTTTGAACAACCTATCTAGTGGAAGATGTCCCTTCCCACAGCAGGGGGATTGGAACTAGATGCCATCTAAAGTTTCCTTCCAACTCAAAACATTCTGTAGGATTCTATGATATTCCAAGTCACATGCCAAGGAGTATACTTCTGAAAATGGTGAGAGCTGGTGTGCATGCCCAGGACACAAGAAAAAAAGAACTCGCAGTAGTTAGCATGAGAAAAGATGACTGGAGAAATAGAGTGTCATCATGTCACATAGAGTGACATATAAAAATGTTCCAGTTCATTAGAAAGGCTTCAGCAGAATCCAGTAATGCTACTGTACACAAGCATCAGCCATACTGTGACCAAACACTGTGGGCATTACAGCCAGTTACTGATGCTACGAGAAAAGAAATTAGATAGATCTGAAAAATATCAGTAGTTTGTAATTAACTTTCTAGCTAAGGATCATGCATTTATCCTAAATGTTACAATCCTAGCACTGGTCACATTCTTATTTTGATAATTTAGGGAGGACTGAGTTTGCTTTTCCATTTGTACGTAAAATCACATACTTTCAAAGGATCAACTTGGCAAACATTTTATTTCATGCATATCCTTTTCCTCTATATATAATCACATGTATAGACAAACTAAATTCCATTTTTAACAATAATTACTGAAGAAATTACCACTCAATAACCAGAGCTAGTAACCAGGAATTTGTAATCTCATTCACACTAGGATCATATTAGTCTTTGTGTTCCCTTAGAAGGTTTTGCACATATGGAATTGATTCTTCTCTTAGATCACTGTATTCAGGAGACAGTTCAGAAAGCCTATAGAGTTACATGGTTTTAAGTGAGGAGAGGATGAGCAAGCCCGGATGACTCCATCAGTTGATAGATTAATGTGAAATAAAAATCTCCAGTCCAGGGGGAAATTGCAGCATCTCAACACTCATTGTCATAACAGATCAACATAATCCAAAGATCAAAGTACTTTTGTCTGAAAACTCTTCTGAAAAAATCTAACAATTGGTGTCCCAGTATAAGCAGCTACAGGTTGAAAACTTGAGAATGTGGCCCCTGTTTTGATACCCTTATGAGAAATAAGAGTTTTGGAAAAATCTGACCCATGTTTTCACTCTGAATACTAAAAATATGGCTTTATATGTGCAATTCTCGTCACTTCTGTATTTAACAGTACCGAGTGCAGCAATGCCACCATATGGTGTAGTCCTCTTAGTTATATCAGCATTTAAATAACAACACCAACAGGAGCTCATGGAAATACAGCGTTCATGAGTCAGAATGTGGTTAACAGTGCCAACTACAGACATCCTCAGAGAGTGGGAAATGCCTGAGGGAATTCATTAGTTTCTAACATCTTTCCCCATTACTGTCAAGCCCCTAATTTCTTTCTTTTCTGTTTCACCAGCAGGTTCATGTCTCCTATATTTTGAACAGTGCAGGATGAGATTTCCACACACACACCTTCGAATAAAACAGTCCACATGCAATTGACCAAGCAAGAAACAGGTGAGACTGAGTGTAGTTTGCCCTGAGTGTGTTCTGCCCAAGTATCCTACCTATAAATGGAAAGTAATTCTCAGTGCATAGGAATACTGTTGTGATGGGATCCTCATCAGAACGCACCTGAATTTTCTCCCAAATTCTGGTTTTTATGGAGCATACATGAAACATACAGAATTTTTTCATCAATCTACGAGGAAGTCCCTAAACCCAAGCCTCATACAGAATATTTTCCTTCTTTATGTATCTTACCATTTCTAGAAACACTTGAGACCTGGAGTTAGATTTGTTCAATTCTATTCCTTTAAAATCTGTTCTGGCACTGCTTGCATATATAACTGTTCACAAAAGGTGAATCCAGTATTAGATACAGTAAGTCCTTAAAGTTTTGGCATTAAACCACTGTCCTGGAGAGCTCCAGTGTTAGTACACAGTCTACAGTAGCTTCCCTCTGCATTTTCAAGTAAGCAGTTAATTTTCTACAGTTCAGGTAAAGTGTCATACACTTTTAGATTATGTTTGAAGGGTACCTACACTTAGAGTTTGTTTGCAGTATGCTTGGGCATCCTTTTCAGTGAAAGTTGATCTGTTAATGTACTGTAACAGGTATCACAGACTTATTCCAAAGTACCTTAATGTTAATGGAAGACTCACAATAGACTCAAAGAAATCCAGGTCTAATTTTGTTTCCTTGTTATTACTGTATGGATTGACACAGATGAATAAGGTGTTTGCACAAATATTTCCTGAACTTTGTTCTCATGGGTGCCACACTACTTGTTTGTGCTGAGGGATGTACATCAAATATCATCTTAATAGCATTGGCACAATGAAATTGTGAAAATCTTTCTCACAGAGAAAATTACATTATTTCTATCACTGGTGGTTCAATTCTCTTTCTAAAAACATTTTAAGGGACAAAATATTCTTAAGTGTGGATAAGTAAAACATTTAATAGAAAAAAAAAACTATAAAACCTTTGGTTTCACATTTATATCCTCTTATTGATTCACCTATTGCCTTTATTTTAAACAGAGACATCCAAGGATGAATTTTTTTCATTTAATAGCATACCATTCTAACCACATATCATGTGGAAAAAACTTTTTTTTTTTTTAAATTAAAAAAAATAAAAATCCCTATCAAGCATCTAACAGCCAAACAAAGCCTTGAGTTGATCCCAGGTATGTTTCTAGAGACTTGTGCAAAATAAAGTTCTAAAAAGATTTCATCCTTGCTAATCCCAATGTCCTTAACAGTGAACATTTTTTGAAAATCCCCTTTGTATATATACCAGGGCTTTAAAAGATTGTGTGGTGTTTGATAAACAGTATTTACCAGCAGTTGGAACACAAACATCACAGAGGGAGAGCAGATGCTCTCATGGTCAGTTAATAGTCCTGTCTTTCATATCCAGAATCCAGAATTTCTGCTTTGTGATTTGCTTTCCATAACAGTCAAATCAAGCATCAGTTTATCCCTGTAACACTGAAGTAAAATTTATGATATTATTTTATGGTACTAATTAACACAAACAGAATAAAAGAAAACTGATCAGTACCATCTGATCCCTATCATTTTTTCTAAAGCTCATCCATAGCTCTCTAAAGTTAATGGAAATGTGCCTGTTGACTTCAGAAAGTTGTAAGTCAAATGTTATTTGGATATGTGTTCTTGAACAAGCAAAGAGGAAAAATAATGGGGAAGCAGTATTTTATTTTCTCCACATTTTAATAATTCTGCCTTCTCAAAAAGGTTTTCACTTGTGACTGGGCTAATCACTGAGGTCAAGGAATAACAACAAGACTAGAAGGCAACCAAGAGTGCTCCAAGACAGATTTAAATGACCAGGAAACTATTTACTGTAAAAAAAAAAAAAAAAAAGCACAAAATCAAAATAGTATAAAACCAAAAGGGTAGCAGTAAGTGGTGTAGCAGTCAGGGATGACTGGGTCACATTTGTGCCTTATAAGGTATCTGAGAGTCCCTGATTATGCCTGGATCTGTGAAGTGTTGGAAAATTGGGCAGTGAAGACTTGGATCCAGGCTTCACCACTTTATTTTTGTATTGTCTAAATCACTACAGTACAGGATGCATTACTTACATTGGCTGTGGAAGAAGAGATGGTATCTATTCCAGTGCAGAGTGACAAAGGCAAACTACAGTTGATCCATCATAAAGCCTACCAGTACAAAGTAACTTGCCTGAAACTTTGGGACAGATTTGAAAGTGGACAGTGAGTTTAAAGTCTTGATGGTAGGTCTTTAGAAGAATTTATTGTCTTTGGAAGGTGTATTCTGTTACAGGAAATGAGAGAAAAACATTTAAGCTGAAAGCTGAATCTTTCAAGGTGATCTAGAAAGGTTAGACATACAGATCTCATTGAAATTTATGTTAGAGGTTTCAGGGATTTGAAGATGTGAAGAGGACTTGTTTTTCTGGATAGTTCCAACTCCATACTGCAAATTGGATCCCTGAGAGGTCATACGTAGTTCCTCCATCCTGCTTGCTGGGTGCATTTTCTTCTTTCGTCTTTGCTATATTGAACTGGTGTTGATGGGACTCTCTGGAATTGAACATATCCTGGTTAAAATCTCAGAAAGAGATTAACTAAACCAAATTCTTGGTTTAGTACCTTGCAGGTACTAGACTCTTTCTTTTTAAGCTAACCTTGAGCTGTAAACAAATTTCTGCCAGAGTTCAACAATTTTTAAATACCTAGATCTTAATATTGAATCCAATCTACTGCCATTCAACATGTCAATGTTAAATACAGTCAGCATGTTCAAATACTTTTAAAAGATTTTGGGGTTAACTTTGTCATGGCAGCTTGAACTATAAAAGACATGACAAAGACATCAAGATGCTACAAACTGTATATCATATTTTATGAGTGATATAAAATACATGTGCTAAATTTATATTTCTGGGTGGCAAATACCACAAATGTGGGGCTAATGATAATAGAATTATTTTCTAAGGTTCAAGCTAACTTAATGAGTTCAAAGAGAAAGATTACACATTGCTGATCTTAAATAGAAAGAGCTTTAAGGAAAAAAATCATAATTTAGTATCTAAGATGATAAGTTCTGTGCCAGGAAAGGTTTGAAGCAGACCTCCAGTTCTATCTATTCAGAAGTGAGGATAAAGACAGGGTTACCTCATGTAGCCAAGCATGGAGAAGTGCAAGGAGGCTGAGACTGCTGTGATAGGGGTACCCTCTGCCAGTGTACTGGCCATCTCTCTCAATAACAAAAGCAGCGTAAGTGTCCTGATAATAACAGAAGTGCAGAAAGTTTTTGCTAGGCTTTTGAAATTATGAAAACCTGATTATTTATTTTTGGTTATCAATAATTTGATGAAAATACATGTATGATACCTTGAGATTCCATTTTTGCATTAAATACTGGTTGCGAGAAAGGTCTGATACAGACCGCAGGACTGCGAAATAAAATTGGGTGTATCTAGACAGTTTGTGAAAGAGAAAATTAAAATTCAAATGGCATTTTTCTGGGACCAACAGAGGGTTCAGATGAAGTTTATTTTCTGAATATCTTAGCTTCCTTAGGATGGCTTAACTGCTAATGTTAAAAGCGGTGACTGAAGGCAGTTAGGCTCAGCTGGTGTCACACAGCTATGTGTAAAATGATTACTTAAATCTGTGCTTTAGTTCAGATGATTGAACCCAATAATTTATACTGCAATACCCTAGATACTGCATAATTGTTATGGATAAGCAATTTTCAAAGAGCTCTGAATGTTTGCATCTTGCAGCAATGCACCATTACCTGATAGCACAGTCATAACTTGAGACTATCTGTGAGACAATCAAGACTATCTTGAATGAAGTAATTAGTGATTATCTAAGAAACATAACTGTCCATTTGTGTAATTTCTGTATTTTACTATATTTAAGAACTTAATAATATAAGCTATAAGTCTAATTTGATTTTGAAGGATGTTAAAAAGTATTTACTTAATTTTATTTCATATTAATATCTTATTAGTTTGGGGAAGATTTTATCCTCAATTTTTTATCTCCTGAGAGTTTACCAATATCAAAACCCGAATGTTTGTTCAACCTGCAGTCAGCACTGCCTTAGAGGATTATAAAGCTGAATAAATGAAGCTATTATGCCTTTCATTATTACAGCTTTGAACACGATGAGCTTGTTGTATTGAAAAAAGCGTAGATGTTCCTTAGAAAGATTAAGCAGAGTTTGGATAAAGCATCTAGTTTGCAGATAGTTCTAAAGTATTGATTTAAAATATTAAATTCATCCACACAATCAAAAGAATAAAACACAGAATTTATTGTTTCCTGTCTGGAAAGGGATCAGTAAGCTTCACTTATTTGAGAATAGCTTTTACAACTTCCTAAGCCAAATAAACTTGATTAGGAAAATAAACAAAGAAAGACAGAGAGATGTGACTGCAAACATCAGAAACTGTTAATGCAAAACAACTCTTGCTGGAAGGACTCACTCTGCAGTCAGGGAGGAGTGATGGGGCAGCTGCAAGTCATCTCATAGTGTAGTGTGGTGTTTGGTGCTTAAAGATACTGAGCACTTGTGCCTTGACCCCAAAACCTCTTGAGTATATGACAGTATATCATAGTCCTTAGACACATACAAAGTGCACTGAGGGACAAGTCTGAAGTTTCAGTGTAGAGAGTTGAAATTTTTCAACACAACCATCATGAGGACAGGTACTAAATGTTTCTTCAGCTACAGTAAACTTTTGAACTCATGCAACTAGTTTTGTATTGTTATATTGAAGAAGATATGCTTTATCATAAACTAGCCAGCCATTACACATTTAGACAGGTTCATGATGTATATAAAAATAGAGTTTTATAAAATTTGAGTGATATTATGACAGCATTGAAACTGAACTTCAGGTTTGTAGATGTAAATGCAAAGATCTCTAGTCCTAAGATAAAAGGCATGCTCTTTATTGCCATGCTATTAACAGAGCCGTCAACCTCTCAATATGATCTACCTATCANCTTTCTTTCTCTCTTTCTTTCTCTCTTTCTCTCTTTCTTTCTTTCTCTCTTTCCCTCTTTCTCTCTTTCCCTCTTTCTCTCTTTCTTTCTTTCTCTCTCTCTTTCTTTCTCTCTTTCTTTCTCTTTTTTGTTGTTGATGTTGTTGTCATTGATGTTTGGTATTTAGTTCTTCTTCAGTAAAAACTTCTCTGTGCTTCTGAAGTATTTCACGTAGAAATTAATTCAGTAGGTTAGTCTGTAAGTACTCTAATTTTCTTCAAATCAGGTACTGTCAACTCACAATGCGTAAAAAGACATTCTACTCATCCCTAAAAGTGTACTAAATAAACATAAAGGAGTAAATCAATTATGATGCTAATCACATATGCTATAGAACTAATAATAATGGCTTTGTGAATCCAAACATTACCTTAATCTGAAAAAAATGTATTGCTTTTATTTTTTAAAAGAAAGAAAGAAACAGTATCCTGTCCTGTATCAGAAATAATGTGACCAGAAGGAGAAGGAAAGTAATTGTTCCCCTGTACTTGGCACTGATGAGACTGCACCTCAAGTACTGTGTTCAGTTCTGGGCCCCTCACCAAAAGAAAGACACTGAGTTGACAGAGTGAGTTCAGAAAAGGGCAACAAAGGTGGTGAGGAGTCTGGAAAACAAGGCCTGTGAGGAGACGCTGAGGGAATTGGGATTGTTGATAGCTTTGGTTTCGAGGTGAATGGTTTGCAGGACAGAAAGCAAAAAAGAGGTCATAAACCAGAGCAGGAACTGTTCTCCCTGCTGTGTGGCAATGGGAGCAACTTCCCTGGTTACAGGTCCTCTGTGCTGTGTTTGTTCAGATAGCAATGTAAGTACATCACTATTGTGGCATCAGTCTGACAGTAGAGACTGAGTGACTTGGTACAAAAACACNCAATAATTTGATGAAAATACATGTATGATACCTTGAGATTCCATTTTTGCATTAAATACTGGTTGCGAGAAAGGTCTGATACAGACCGCAGGACTGCGAAATAAAATTGGGTGTATCTAGACAGTTTGTGAAAGAGAAAATTAAAATTCAAATGGCATTTTTCTGGGACCAACAGAGGGTTCAGATGAAGTTTATTTTCTGAATATCTTAGCTTCCTTAGGATGGCTTAACTGCTAATGTTAAAAGCGGTGACTGAAGGCAGTTAGGCTCAGCTGGTGTCACACAGCTATGTGTAAAATGATTACTTAAATCTGTGCTTTAGTTCAGATGATTGAACCCAATAATTTATACTGCAATACCCTAGATACTGCATAATTGTTATGGATAAGCAATTTTCAAAGAGCTCTGAATGTTTGCATCTTGCAGCAATGCACCATTACCTGATAGCACAGTCATAACTTGAGACTATCTGTGAGACAATCAAGACTATCTTGAATGAAGTAATTAGTGATTATCTAAGAAACATAACTGTCCATTTGTGTAATTTCTGTATTTTACTATATTTAAGAACTTAATAATATAAGCTATAAGTCTAATTTGATTTTGAAGGATGTTAAAAAGTATTTACTTAATTTTATTTCATATTAATATCTTATTAGTTTGGGGAAGATTTTATCCTCAATTTTTTATCTCCTGAGAGTTTACCAATATCAAAACCCGAATGTTTGTTCAACCTGCAGTCAGCACTGCCTTAGAGGATTATAAAGCTGAATAAACGAAGCTATTATGCCTTTCATTATTACAGCTTTGAACACGATGAGCTTGTTGTATTGAAAAAAGCGTAGATGTTCCTTAGAAAGATTAAGCAGAGTTTGGATAAAGCATCTAGTTTGCAGATAGTTCTAAAGTATTGATTTAAAATATTAAATTCATCCACACAATCAAAAGAATAAAACACAGAATTTATTGTTTCCTGTCTGGAAAGGGATCAGTAAGCTTCACTTATTTGAGAATAGCTTTTACAACTTCCTAAGCCAAATAAACTTGATTAGGAAAATAAACAAAGAAAGACAGAGAGATGTGACTGCAAACATCAGAAACTGTTAATGCAAAACAACTCTTGCTGGAAGGACTCACTCTGCAGTCAGGGAGGAGTGATGGGGCAGCTGCAAGTCATCTCATAGTGTAGTGTGGTGTTTGGTGCTTAAAGATACTGAGCACTTGTGCCTTGACCCCAAAACCTCTTGAGTATATGACAGTATATCATAGTCCTTAGACACATACAAAGTGCACTGAGGGACAAGTCTGAAGTTTCAGTGTAGAGAGTTGAAATTTTTCAACACAACCATCATGAGGACAGGTACTAAATGTTTCTTCAGCTACAGTAAACTTTTGAACTCATGCAACTAGTTTTGTATTGTTATATTGAAGAAGATATGCTTTATCATAAACTAGCCAGCCATTACACATTTAGACAGGTTCATGATGTATATAAAAATAGAGTTTTATAAAATTTGAGTGATATTATGACAGCATTGAAACTGAACTTCAGGTTTGTAGATGTAAATGCAAAGATCTCTAGTCCTAAGATAAAAGGCATGCTCTTTATTGCCATGCTATTAACAGAGCCGTCAACCTCTCAATATGATCTACCTATCATTTCAGAATGATACTAAATAGTTCAAACTTATTCTTCATTCTAAGATCTATAAAACTCAAATTTCTGAATATATTGTCACTTGCAAAAATGTTTTGGAACAGACTCAAAGAGATTTCTTAGATGAATATTTCAAGGCGACCTTTGACTGCGTGTTTAATGCCAGAGAGTCAGCGTGGGTTTTGTTCATTACAATGCCACTTTAAGATTTTCAAAAAATTATTGTTGCATATAATTTCCCATAAAATTTTCAACAGTGATGGGGTTTTTTGTCCATTTTTGTGCAAAAATAGATGACTTCTTTTGGCTAACTTTTGTAATAGAATATTAAGGAGTTTTAACAAGCTACGCAGTTGAGAAAGCCATTATTAAAATACACTAGATAATAGTGGCATGTTTCAGAATGTACCCTTATTGTCATATGTTAAGTGATCAGAAAGCCTAATATTTTTCTTGGAACATTGCTAGTATTATGTATTTTACAACTGTGATAAGGTTATTTAGCTGCTCTATGTATTGAAAACTGTTGCAAAAAATCACTTGTGGGTTGTTGATTTTACAAACATGAAGACAAAGAAAGTAATGATTTTAACTCTCCATTTCATTTACTTTTTGAAATAATTCTCTACTCTACCTTGGATTACTGACCAGGACAAAATAATGCACATCTAAAATAATGTTTCCTACTTCTTGTGGTGCTTCTTTCTTTCTTTCTTTCTTTCTTTCTTTCTCTCTTTCTCTCTTTCTCTCTTTCTCTCTTTCTCTCTTTCTCTCTTTCTCTCTTTCTCTCTTTCTCTCTTTCTCTCTTTCTCTCTTTCTCTCT
>VWZY01002809.1:123784-143147 GCA_013399075.1 Chloroceryle aenea
GTGATGCCTGATGACAGGACAAGGGGCAATGGGTGGAAGCTGAGCCATAGGAAGTTCCATGTAAATATGAGGAGGAATTTTTTCACTCTGAGGGTGACAGAGAACTGGAACAGGCTGCCCAGGGGGGTTGTGGAGTCTCCCTTTCTGAAGATAGTCAAAACCTGCCTGGACGCGTTCATGTGTGATCTGGAGTAGGTGATCTTGCTCTGGCAGGGAGGTTGGACTGGATGATCTTTCAAGGTCCCTTCTGGCCCCTGACATTCTGTGATTCTGTGTAGTCAAAACCTGCCTGGACGCGTTCATGTGTGATCTGGAGTAGGTGATCTTGCTCTGGCAGGGAGGTTGGACTGGATGATCTTTCAAGGTCCCTTCTGGCCCCTGACATTCTGTGATTCTGTGATATTATGAAAAATGTTCTGTACAATATTCTTATGTGTATTTGCCTATTAAGAAGCAAAATGATCACTTGCAAGGTAATATAGTAGTTAATATTTGGAACAAATATTTTTCAGCCATTTTTAGAAATTTTTGCCAGCTCTAATTATAAACATCATTCATGAGACAAGAAATGACAACAGAAAAAATACTCCCCTAAAGCCCTCAGAAACTGTGAAAAGCCCACCAACATCATTATTTGAGAATTATGTTGTTATCATATGTAAAAACTTGTTGAATATTTTATGTGCCAATTTTAAGTCCTAGTGATAGATGATTTTGATTTATTTGCAAATATGAGGGGAATTATTTTGTATTACTTTGTTTTAATGTACTTTTTCCTAGCCCAGTGTTTTAACTATCCAATAGGAAGCTACAGATCAAGTTAAAAGTCTGCTCTTTTTCTAATTCAGTACAGGTATGTGAGTTGAGTTCACTTCTCAGGCAGTTTTTATTATTGTGAGGCTTTGTGACTTGATTGCCTTCAGACTCCTCAGCTGATGCAATTTCTCACTGAATGAAGTGTTTTTCTGTTTCTTGAGATAAAGTAAGTGTGAAAATATGACTGATCAAGAGTCTAGTCATTTTGAGATTCATTAGAAAGGGTGTGATACTTTTTTTTCAGACTATAAATCAATATTTTTGATACTGCACAGCTTGGAAGCATATTATTTCAAAATATATATAGAATAATTGTTTCACTACAGTCCCGGGGAGCACTAAGCACAAAGTAATGAAAGAAAAACCTCACCACATTTCTTCAGGAACCCTCTAAAATGATATTTCTATGTCCTTCCGAGGTTAAATTGTTGTTTTTTGGTATTTCTGAACTTTTTTTTTTTTTTTTACGGAACCAGAACAGTCTTTGAAGTAATGAAAATAGAGATTCTTTTTTTTTTATTTATCCAGTGAGTGACAATAAACTAATAAGCTAATAAATTTCCTAAATTCAAATGCAACAGAAGAGAAGCAATTAAACTGAGTATCAGAACAGGACCAGATCTGATAGTTTTCATTTTATTCTAGTCACCATATAAATGTTTTGTTCTGGCTGGAATTGTTTACATTTGAGATTATTGGCTTCACAGGGCTAAAATTTTGACTGAAGCAGAAGAAACTTTATTTTGGACAAGAATCCTATGCATGTGGTAAAAACACTCAAAATACCCCAATTGGACTCATGAGGCTTACATTGCTGCTTCACTCATCTTCTGAAGTCAAAAGTGGTCTATTGAAAACAAGTGTCACTAATAGCTAGATGCTCTGTTGTTAAATTTTCATGCAAGGGTCCCATGCTAGAATACTTAGCAAAGTTGAATACATCTTGTTTTTAAAATTTTACTGCTTAAATTTAGTTAAAGTGTATCTGGGTTTCCTTCTCAGCAGTAGCAATATCCACTCTGCATTTAACAAATAAGAAGCCAGAAAAGTATCTGACCAGTGTTTTCTTTGGACAATATCTGCTTTTACAAATGAATAAATATTGCTGTGGTATGGCTGAGGTGCATCTTTTGAGAAAACTGTATGGCTGACAGTAAAGAGCAAGGTTTACAGCCTGAAGCTAGTGGGAGTTCTGCCTTTGACCGGAGTCAAAAGCATATCAGAGCACAGGTTACATTCACTCCCATAAGACACTGTCAGATCTGAGAACAGGCCTTGTTTAGGAATCTTTTGGTTCAAATCTTCTTCTTCTTTAATGAAATTCTTTGGCTCAGAATGTCTTAAACAATAGCTCACTGAAGACTATCTAGGAATGTGGCTCAGATTCGCTTTCTGACTTCCAGCTAAATTCTGTTTCAAAAATAACCTGACAAACCACTAGCGACACCACAGATCCAATTCATTTGCAGAGTATCTTTAAGAAAATGGAGACATATGTAAAGAACAATGATATGTTTATGAACTGGAGAGGAGGTTGTGCTGCAGTGGAGATTGAGATATGACTCATAAAAAGCTACTAGCAAAAGCTACACTGTAAATTTCTGTGAAACGTCACTATATTGAATGGTAATAAACTGCTATTCTGGATACATACAGCTAAAATAATGAACTTTCCATTTCTGAGCCTAATACTTATTTACGAACATTGGAAATAAAAAAGTTTTCAAGAGTATCTTTTTGACCAGAGGGAAATATCGCCTTTTTTTTTTTTTTTGTCTTTCTCCCGAAGAAGTATTTCTTTGGAAAACTATGTTGAGGACAACAGAGAACTCTAATTTTTTTTGTGATCTTCACTTCCCTTTCAGTGTTTATGTTAGTGGGACTTTGAAAAAATCCTGCAGGCTTGAAATATGGCAAGTACAATTGATGAAGCACTAATTTGTGTGCATTTGTCAGCAATGTGAAGATGTTTGTGCAGTGAAGAGCTTTTTAATATAACTTTCTATTAAATGGTAGAGTAAAAAGGAGCTTACTGTACTCATTACAGAGTACATTTTTCATCCAGGGTTTTCAAAGCACTTGCCAAATTCATCTTTCTGACCCTCTTTTGAGTGAAATGTCAGACAAGTGACCTGAACATTTTATTTCAGCACTTTTGTGTAAAAGATAGTAAGCAAAACCACTGATCCTGGAGAGGGGTGAATGGTGCTCCATGGGATGCACGGAGCTCAGTTCAGGCCTAGATCCTGCAGACAAATGGGGCATTTGAAGCAAGTGACTGTAATCATAGCATTGCATATCATCTCCTGCCCTTCTGGATGCTGGTAGCAGGCTCACAATGCCTGCAACCACCCAAGAGAACTGTTCTCCCATTGTGCCTCAAGCAGCTATCTGTGCCTTACCTGCCATTTGATCACTTTTCTATCATCCTAAAATTTAGGCAAGATTTTGAACTATATCATTTAACTTGTTTTCAGATGTTTCACAATGCCACAATATCAGGTATTTGTCCTGCTAATACATATATGTGTTTATATATAGAAACACATTAATGTGTATGTGTGTGTATATGTATATAAATGTAGACTGATTCCCTGTTTGCCGTGAAAAGTGTTAGATCTATTTTAGAAATTTCTTTTGTCTATACTTGGGGAAAGGCTGCTGGGTTGTATCAGATGTGCCGTTAGTCGGTGTAATTAAAGCAGCTGGGTTTGCAGGTGGCAGAAAGATAATATTTCTTGGTTTATTCTTGAGAAAAATTGAATTATAAAACTCAGTTGCATTTTTATTTTGAGGAGTTTAGCCAAAGTCCAGGGGCATATAGTTGAGTAAGAAGAGAAGCAGAATTATTATTGTTTACCAAGACTGTAGAAAGCCTTGTTTCCTCTACAATAGATTTGTAACAGGAAAGTTTTATTTTGTCATACTTCTGAGCTCCTTTTCAGTTACTGCTCAGCTCAGAAATTCCCTCAGAGCTTTTCTCAAGGTCATTTTCCAGTTCTTGATTAGACTTGCTTTTCTTCTCCTCCCCTCTCAGCATTCCAGTTGTTGTTCTTTTTACTTTTGAGATGTTAAGGTTTTATCACTAAACAGTGTTTTTAGTGAGTCCACATATGAACCTCTGCTCTGGTGAAAGTTATAATCTTTCCATCTCTTTGGTTCTATAAGGGAATCCAGGTACTTTTTATGGTTTTGGGGAAGGATAAGCATCTGTTTCAGAAAAACATTAAAAAAATAAAAATTAAAAAAATAAAAAATCAGCCCAAATTATAACACTTGGAATAGTTATGGTTATGTAAAATATAATGTATACCATGAAGTCACATAATGTTAGGAAAAGCATTTGAGGTACTCTTGTTTAGGATAACTTGTGACAGTCATAGTAAATTAATACAGCAACATCAAGCTCATGCTCTTAAAACCTTTAACATGAGCTGTACATGTACATGTATCTCCTTCCCGGATTTTTCATACAGAAAAGCTCTGTTCAGAGTGCTTCACATAGCAGTAGGAGGAGAGTACAAATAACATGTCAGTTACAATTTCAGTGTTCTTTGCAATCCATGAAATATCCCTGGCATACAGCAAAACCAGACTACTGGACCAGGTGTCAGGAATGTTAATGTACGTCTTTAAGGTCAAATTTAATTTTCTTCCTTTTTGAAAAAAATTGAGTTTGGTTTCTGACATTTTGGAGGCAATAAAACCATTTTTATTACCCAATAATAATGAGCCTGAACGCCTGAAAGCATATTTTAAGAATTAGTACCATAGTTGTTGCTGTAGCTGCCCTTACACAGCTTTGTCTGAAACATTTAATCACTATAAATCTGTTAGGACTATAACCCTGATCGATTTTTCCGTAGTTTCATTCAAGTTTACAAAGGATAAAATTACTTAATATTCCCCTCTCCTGCTCCTGAATTTTCTAAAAATTGAAAGTTTTAGAGATATGTTATAAATAACAATTGTTCTGTTCACAAGCTAGGTAGACTTCACCCATTCACAAAGAATATAAGATATGTCTTGCCAAACAAGAAGTGTTCGCTTTTGTTAAACATACGTGTTAGATTAAACGCCTCTCTTCATACACAGCTTATCAGGTTAGACAGAATTCATTCTGTTGTAAGAGCAGATGGCTTGGTTTGATGGAATGTGCTTCATTCAAGGCAGAGGATCGAATAGTTTGACAAAATGTATTTTGTGGATGGATTAGGCACAGGAGAGTGAATTGTGGTGTGTTGTCTATGGAAAACACCAATGAATTTAAGATGTTGAGTATAGAATGGATTGGAGTCGTTTAAAACATGCACTTTATTGATCAAACAGATTGAGAAGCCTGACAAAAAGTAAAATGTGCCCACAAAACTAATTCTGTCAATGGGGATGTTTTTCATCTACCTGCATTCTCACCAAATTGTATTTTCTTATATACTTTATATTCTTTTATCAGCACAATGCCACTTTCTCCCAATTTCTCTTACCTCTGACAATAAAATGTGTTTGGTGAAATTTCTTGCTGTGACAGATTTTGTAGGCAGTTCATAGCTCAACTGCTCCTGCTTGGTACATGCTTCTCTGGTCTAGAGAAAGGTCAGTGATAGAGCTCAGGCAACAAGGGCATTTGGGTTCAAAGCCCTCTGCTGTGGTTCAGTCTGCTGTATTGGATGAGTAACATACAGGTACAAACCCAGCAGGGCGTGTATTTTGTGTTGAAATGTCTGACTCAGGGATTCAGTGCAATTCACAACACTAGAATGTCTGAAGTTAACTAGACACCTAGCAATCATGTTCACAAAATCCCAAATGCTGAGAGACGAGGAAAGATATCTAGAGCATGAGAGCACTTGAAGGCTGAGACACACAGCTCCGATCCACAGAGCTGTGTTTATGGATAACTCAGGATAATTTTCCAGCACAGATGTCTGTGTCAGGCCAACCGTTTCCTCTCTGGTGAAAGGTAGTCTAGTAGGTTGGAGTTTAAAGTCTAGTTGTAGGAAAAATTGGTTTATATCCACAACACGTGTACTTGCTTTATAAGTGACCTTAAAGAGCTTTACCCTTCTCTAGAACAGAACAAGTTTGACTCCTTCAAGTGTTGAGGAGTTAACTATAACAAAAGCATAAGGGACATGGCAACAGACAGTTTATCAAAAAAACTGTGCAAAGAGCTTCCAAAGGCTGGATGGGCTGTGCCAACAAACTCTATGCAGACCTTATGCAAAAGAAGAATATATACTCTTTTTATTTTTTTCTTTACTCATTTGGCAAGGGGTACATTTACAAGTCAAATTCTGACTCAATTTTACCAAGAAAAATCCAAGGCTATTAAATGATATACAGAAAATTACTTTTTCCAAAATGAATTAATGGACATAATTGAATGATGATCCCAGATTGCACTTTAGAGGGGTGCTTTTTCAGGTGAATTCAGTAACACCTTGATGGAATTGTTTCCAGATAGAGACAGCAGCACTGACTAGGGAGTGAAGTTAGACATGACTAGATCCTTGCAGACCCACTCAAATAATATTTGTGAACCTGTTGAAAGTTTAGTTTGAAAAAAGTGTGGTATTGGCATAAGCAGAAGCTTTTGAACTAGCAGAAAGTCTATGGATTTTTTTTTTTGTTCCCTGTTTCCAAATTGTTATCATGCCTGTTTTGTATCAAAGGCTCATATAAGAGTTCATAATGCTACAAAAAAGGCTAGGTTGAAGTATATATAAATTGTTAATGAATAATGTTAACTGACCAAAGTTAATAAAGATTCATTAAAATTCATAAAATGGTTCATGTATATTTCATTGCAAACATAAAATGAGATAGTTTTCCAATCATGGCTGTTTCTTGAAACTTAAAATTAGGAATTTTCAGAACCATTAATTAGTGGAAAGCTGAAGGAAAAGGTTATGATGAATGTACAGCTTCAGCTATTTTGAATAACTTCTCTATAAAATCATAAATTATTCAGTATAAACCACTTATGTAATATTTCTTAAATGTAAAAGAAGTGTCCATTCAGGCTTGGTTGCCCTTTCTTTAAAGCAAAATAACTCTGCTACTTTACTGGAACTAAGTAACAGAAATAAATTGATTTTTTCCCCCAGGGCAGGCATCTGTTACTTCCTAAAGTAAAGAAATGCTCAAAGAACATATGTTTGAAAGGATTTGGCAGGGTGCTGTTTTAGAAGAAGAGATGTATATGAGACTGAAGCAGGAAACAGGAAAGTATCGGATGCAGCCAATAGACTTCCAGCTTGTCATTATTTAAAATGGAGTGAGCTTTTGAATAAAGCACTGACTGAATAAAACAAGTTTAAGGCAATTCAGCTTCTGAACACAGAAGGAAATCAGGCCTTATTAGCTAGGTAACAAAATTTGCTTAGAGTTAATTCTGAATAGTTGGCCAGCATACATGGTCTTAGTCCGATGGGAGTAGGGGATAAAAAGGTTACATTAATAAAAATGTAATAACTGCACAAATCAGATCCAGAAAGTCCACTAAAATAGCATGTAAGAGCCAGTGAAAACTACAAATCATGCTCAGCATTTTAAGTCCATAATTAATTTCAGAAGAAAATCACCCATACTAATAAAATGAGGATTTATCTTCCTTAAAAACTAAATATGATCAGAATTCAAAAGTACTAACTAAAACATTGTTCATTTTACACATTTGTATTCCAGGCTGGAGTGTTCCTGTTCTACATTATCTCCAATTACCATTCATTTTTGAACTCTAGGAGTAAGTTTTGGGACAATGTCACAGTCATGTTGTCCGTAAAACTTAATAGAGACTGGGAATCAGGGCAAGACTTTACTGGAATGGTTGCTTTTGAAAAAAAAAAAAAAGGTGAATTTTTTATTTTTCTCTGGAGCTGTCAGGCCAAGTCAGAAGAAGTACAGTTTCTGCTCTCATTCATTTGTACTCTTTTTGGTAAGGGTTATGAGATTTGCAGTTTCTACATTTTTTTATATGCATTGCCACATGCCTTTCAATGAAGGAGAGAGTAGTCAGAGCTGCTCCTTACTTTACTTTTTCTCCTCTGTACACCTTGGTCGACAAACGCCTTCTGAAATGGAAAGTGAGATGCTAAACTTCCATATTCATTTGCCATGCCACTGATGAATGATGACCAGGAAAATAATTATGAGGAAGAAATCCATACTTCATCAGAATGAAGATGCTCTTTCCAAGCAGGTATCATTGAAGTCTATTCCATACTGATTTTCTGCACCCATCTTGCTACTTAGAAGTATCTGGTCTTTTCAATAATGCAAGGACTCCTGTGTTTTCAACCCTAGGCATATTGCTAACAACCTCTGAATGTTATTGCTGGGAGGGCCCTTCCCAAAATATGCCCTGTTTTTCTGTGTGGAATTGGCTGCATCATGACTTGTGCACTTATTTTCATTCAATATTAAATTTTTGAGTAGTGTCTTCATTCTGCTGAGGTGCAAGGGAATGGAGCTGGCAGGCAGTCGAACGGCTCACATCAGGCTGAGTGTCCTCAAGGGAATGGGTGTGCTACAATGAGAGGGGTCAAGATTTCCTGGCAGTTGAGAGCAAAGAAGCTGTCAGTCAAGGGAAGCTGCAAGATACATATGAGGCAAAGGTTTCAGTTAACAGAATAATGCTGTGGTTATTAAAAAACCACTTTCAGTAAGATTTCAAAGGTGCTCAATGTCTTTATTTTACTGAAGACACAGAGATGTAAACTGAAGCCAATGAAATTTAACAAAACCAAAGCCAGAATTAAAACATGAGTCCCTCAAATCTCAACTTGTATTTTATCTCCTAACCACACCACCTTATTTTGTCTCAAGGGTAAGCTTAAAGTGTGAGACAATAGACTGGAAAGGTGTCCTGCCTTCCCATGCTAGATCAGCCGCAGCCTGGAATGACTTGCAAGTTGGGGTTTTTTTTTGTGAGTGATTTGGACATCTCCTTCCCTAGAGTCACAGTAAACATTTTCTATTTTCTTTCTTTGGAGCATACATTTATTTTCTTATATTCACATAATTTCAGCCACTGATAATGGGTTTTGCTTTCTGTTTTATTATTTTTTTCATATTTGTATATTATCTGTATTTTTATTAAGATTTCATTCACCTTGTGGATTAATCATTGTTAAAAGATTTTTTTTTTATAAGTATTTGACCTACCATTAAGGCAACTGCTCTTATTTGCATATTGAATGACTTGGCAACTTCTGGAAAAACTGGATGTGCTGTGAGATATTTGGACAGATATTTAACATTTTCACATTTGGTGTGGTGGGCAAGACTAGATTTAAGGGGATGTTTGTATTGTAGAGTCCAATCTAACTGCAGAAGCAAGAATAATGTCCTCTGGTGACACAGACTGTCAGTGACAGCAGTAGTGAAAAGAATGGCATAAAACAATTTATCCGATCTGGCCACGCATCTGTTACATTTCCTGTATTTCTAATATTCATTTCTGTACAGGAGAGTAAATCTTGATGACATTTGTGAGTTTCACCTTTACACAGCATGCATAATACAGTGAGTGTAAAGCTTACGTTTTGATATGGGAAGTTTTGCAGTTAAGGGTGTGGCCTTATGCAAATTATCATGTCCTATTAAGGCTCATCAGATGAGAAACTCCCCAAACTGATACAAAAGCCTCCTCAAAAGCTGTTTTCCTTGCTATCCATGCTTGTTTTCCAAGCTATCCATGCTTCAAGGAAAATGACATTATCTACCAGAAACTTGTGCTTTCAGTATTGAGTTGTGGGGAAAAGTGAGTATAACCCACTGGGAGGTTTCAGGAGTGGGAATGAGAACAAAACAGTCTAGAGAACTAAACTGTGGGTCTCAAATTTAAGAACTACCACTAGATGAAGAAATACATCATAAAAGAAATAGTACTGAATCCAACTAAAACACAGGGAAAGGTAGCTCATGGCCCTAAAAAAGTATGGTACATTTTGCCCAGTAGTCAGACATGCTTAATGCAAACTTTACTGTCATCCCTCATGACCCGAATGAGCATATATGCTAATAGTACTAGCCAGCATTGAGATTTTCCTGCAAGAAACAACTATTAATAGCGGTGTATTAGTGCTTTTGAAATTATGTTCTTTCAAATAACACTGGGATTCGGTTTAGGTTTCTGCTTTACATGGTTTGTTATGAAAATAACATGAAAACATATCTGAATGAATGCCATCTGTACTCTCCTCTTTTTGCATACCTACAGTTTTGTAGCATTTGAGTCATTTTATGTGTATGACAACATGAGACTGAGTACTACTGTAAGTTGTACAGGAAAACAGAAAAAGGATGATTTTTCTTCTAATATTGCCACATCTCCAACAAATTGAAAACTTTTGAGTCATGTCTGTGGTTCCTTATGTGTTTCATACTTAGATCTTTTTCAAAGTGTATTCCACTGTCTTCTGTTTTAGCTAAGGTTTAAAAGTGCAAAGTTATCAACAGTTCCAATAAGTTCCTTTTTTTCCCCTCTTCTCTAAATAACAAAGGTGTCCCCTTTGTTCTGAATTCTTAATCTTTGGTAATTTTCAATCTGTCTTCACTTACACTAGCTTTTATACATCTCTTCAACATTACATAATCACAAAAATAATAGTTTAAATGTTTATATATTTGGCTGAAATTAGTTGGAAAAAAAGGTAGGGCAGAATGGAATAAATAACTCTCTATCTGCAGTGTAAGCCATGTCTTCTGTTAAAAAACTTCATTGTCTCTGTTTTTTCCATTTTATAATTTGCTTCAATATTTTTCCTTATCACACTAAAATAACGCTTTGTAGAAAAGCTTTATAATTTCTAAAATAAAAGACCTTCAAGTGAATATTTGTCATCTTTCTCTCATTGTTCGCTAGTTTGTTATTTTGGTTTAACTTGGAATAGGCTGGTCCAAGATGACACTCTCTAAATCAGGGACACAGATCATCCTTTGCCAAATAATATATTTGTAAATTTTATGCAGTATTCATCCCACTTGAGCGCTTTCAACATCCATTTGACACTTAGAATCACATTTATCCTTTTGATCCTTCTTAAACTTTTGAAATATATTAGACGTTCACCATTCCTCTTGTGATTTCTCTGTGATGAACTATCCATAAGATTTGCCAAAGGCTTTCCTACTTCTCTTGATACTTACTTCATAATGATGGGATGTTATTCATCTAGATCTGCTGTCTTGTCATCTTTTATTACATCTAGTTGCCAGACTTTATACTATCTTGTAAACATAATATCTGAGTGCATTTTAGTCTTTTCCTCAGAAAACTCTGCACCAGTCTCTAGTGTGTGATCTTCCTTCTTTTGTTTTCCTTTTGCAGCATGAAGACAAGATGCAATTACAATCAGAGCAATATGTATGCTTTGTTTTTATGAATTCCTGACTCACTTTACCCCAAACCTTCATCTCAAGATTAAGGATAATTGAAAATTGGCTAGTGACAATAATGAGAGGTTTTATTTAATTCTTTATATTTTAGAAAAAAATGTGTCTTCAGTTGGAGCACTGCTGTTCAAAAGATGACATCTTATTGAAAAAAAGTCCCAGGCAACCTCAGTGCTAGAAAATCTCATCTCATCTCATCTCATCTGGAAGGGATTGTGAAATGGGAGCAAAGATGGACCTGCCCTGCTGCAGAACTTGGAGAACAAGTCCTTCTTGCTTCTCATGGGAAGGCAGACTCTTTTTACTGTCTCTAAATACCAAGCAAAAGTACGTGTGCTGCCAGCATCACAACCATTAGACTATCACAGCTTTTCACAGAATTACAGAATCATGAAATTGTCATGGCTGGAAAAGACCTCTAAGATCACTGCATCCAACCATCATCAACAACAAACAAAAGCCAAAACAAACCACATCACTATCTCACTAGAGCATGTCCTGAAGTGCCTCATCTACATGTTTTTTGAAGATGAGGGATAGTAACTCCACCACCTCCAAGGAAAGCCTGTTCCAATGTCTGACAACTCTTTCTGAAAAGAAATTCCTAATACCCAGTCTAAACCTCCCCTGGTGCAACTTGAGGCTATTTCCTCTAGTCCTGTCATTATTCACTTGAGAGAAGGGGCCGCACCCACCTCACTACAAAAATCCTTTCAGGTAGTTGTAGAAAGCCGTAAGGTCTCTCAGCTTCCTCTTCTCCAAACTAAACAATCCAAATTCCCTCAGCCTCTCCTCATAGGCCTTTTTCTCCAGAACCTTCACGAGCTTGGTTGTCCTCTATACTTGCTCCAGCATTTCCTTACCATTTGGCCAACTGTAGATAACTACAAATAACAGGAAATTTTTAACAGGTGGTTATCCATCTTGAAGTGGATTCCAGTGAAAATGCTGAGCATTAACAATCTCCTGTTGATCCTCGCATGAAGATGTAGATATAACATCAGAAATTATTAGCACAGGCAAAACCATACCAATATATCTGTAAATAAACCTTCTAGTGCACCTCTATACATGTTCATTCACCAGGTTATCAAATATATACATTCTTGACCCCAATACAAACTTGTCATCCTAAAACAGGATTCACATTTACAGGTGGGTATCCATGACTAGAACTCAAAGCTAATATTAAACATGTATATCTGTAAACCTTCTGTTCCCTTTTGAACTCTTTGAAGTGTCTTTGAATACTAAGCTACTAGTAGTTTTCATTATATTATAATGATATTTAGTAGAATTTAACATTGTTAATGAAGATTTATATTTCCAAACTCCAACCAAGTCTATTTTGTTTGTTTGTGTGTTTTTGTTGTGGTTTTTTGTTTGTTTGTTTGTGTTTGGTTTTTTTTGGGGGGGGGTGTTGTTTGGTTGGTTTGGTTGTTGTTTTGGGTGGTTTTTTGTTGTTGTTGTTGTTGTTGTTGTTGTTGTTGTTGTTGTTGTTGTTTTTAAGTTCTCCCTTCTCTTCCTTCTGTCATTGGCCAGGAAAGCCTTTTTGCAGAATATAAATTTTATATTCCTGTAAAGGAAAACAGGCCCTTAAGATGACTAGCTAAGTTAGAAGTTAGAGAAGAAAAGGACATTATAAAATAATGGAAAATTAATAGAATGTAGGTGCTGTAGAATAACATCTTAAGACAATGGGAATTCTTTTCATTGTCCACTGTGTAGCCCTTACCATGGCTGGTTTAAAACTCAGTCCAGATGAGTGAATAATGGTTATGAACAGATTAATTTTCTATTATATATCAGACATGACAATAGGTGGGTAGTTAACTTAGGGTAAGCATTTTATTAGAGGTTACCTATTTTTAAGTAAGGTAGAGATCAAGATAAATTGAGGGAAAGGAACAATTCCAGTCTTTCGTGGAATTCTAAAGGTGAATGTCTAAAGATAAGAGTCTCTGAGGGCCTGAACAGCACTGATCTGTGACATCTGAAGAGGAACTGAAGTAAGACAGCGAAGAATGGCTAAAGATTAATAAAGGACTGGGAACTGAGAGTTTGGGAAAAACACAAAGGATTTTTAAGAAATAAAGCAAACCTAGAGTAATATTTAAGTCCTTTGCCACTCGCTGAGGTGATGGCCCAACTCTGACTTGTTAAATAAAGCAAACCCAGAGTAACCCACTGTATGGCAAAATCCTTTAACAATACCTGACTGGGGCAGCTGAACCCAACGCAAAAGCTGAAATCTCTACAAAACTTATACATCTACATGATACACGCAGAGGTATGCCTGAATGCATTGGTGAAGGAAGTAAAACGTTTTCATCCTTAACAGAACTTTTCAAAATATCTCTATGTGCTTTATGGAAGTTCTTCTTTTCATGGAAGTTCTTCTTCATCACTGAGATCTTATTAAAAAACCCCAACTAACAAACAACAGCCACAAAAGGAAAAAAATCTAACTTTTTTTTTCCACTAGCAAATACAGTTGTTAGAAATGGTGTTAGGCAGCTATGGGAAACAAGAGTTGATACATGAACTATTTAATGAGCTAGTTGTGTAATTAAAGTGAGTCCAGATGTGACCTGTAATTTCCTGAGAAGTTGTTGCAGTCTCCAGAAGAATTCAATAATAATTTCCTACCTGCAAAACCACCTCCTCTAGTGCAACTGGAAATCAACAGGGAAAAGATTCAGGAAACAAAGCAAATGTCTTCAGGGGCTTTTTTTGTTTGTTTGGTCAGATGCTTTGGTTTTGGTTGCTGTTGGGGGGTTTGTTTGTTTTTTGTTTACTTGTTGTTTGTTTGGGGGGGATTATCTTTTCTTTTTCTTTTTTTTCTTCTTTGTCTTCAGAAAGAATAATTGCTGATTTCTTTTTATATATTAGTATTTATTATATAAAGACCCTCAAAAATCTTTTTCTCCATTTCATTGGAAGTTTTCTTTCCATACATCTTACAAGGACTGATTCTGTGACAAATACCCAATCTGCACCTTCTCAGTCATTTACCATGTACCGTATTTGCCATCTTCCTTAAGTTCTCTTGATTAAACTGTTCTCTTTTGTCTCACCTTTGCTCACATGAAAGTCGAATCTCTGTAGTGAATGTTTCTCTAAACTGATAGCTAAGCAATCAGAAAAATTAAGATATAACTTGAGTTTAGGAGGTGGCTTAGCTGAATACAGTCTGTTGCTGCTAAAGCACCCCACCTTCTACTGATTCCTCAGCCCATATAGTTGGAGTTTAACTCATGCTAAAATACTACAAAGCCACTATATTCAAAAAGCCTGAGGCTTCTAGAACAAGAATTGTTTGTCAAATTTCAACATGGTGATGTAGATTTTCTAGCTGTAGGACTCCTTATTTGATTGGAAACTCCAGTAGTTATCTGACATATTTCACTGACAACAAATACGTTCCTGAAACTTGTCAGAGAAGAAAGGTCTGATGAGTGTGGTCAGAGCATACCTAATATTTGTTAGGAGCTGGTCCCTAACCATCAATAAATGGAAGTTTTTGGGCCCCTTGCTAATTTTTTAAGCCTTCCAGTCACCAGAGGCACCACTCAATTTACTATATGAAGAGATTTACCTAGAAAAGGTCTAGAGCTGACACCTTCATTCTCTACCTCAGCGCTGCCGAAGTTCACAGCACCCACCTTTTCAGAGAGTGTTTTCTTCTGAGGCTAGTACTAGAGTGTAGGAAAGGAGAAGGAACCTCCCCTGTCTTTCTGGTTGACTTGTGTAATTGTGCAAGAAGGAATATCAGATTTGGGAGGTCAAGGAATACCAGATTTGGAAGGTCAGTAGGAGAGAGTACAAGGGGAAGCTTAGTTAACTAGCAGAAGTTAGGAAATTTATTTCAGAGGAGTAAGTCTGTGTTCTGTTCTCACACCCACATCTGTTTATCCATCTCATCCAGAAAGTTCACAATGAGAAAGAAATGGAGGACCCATCTCCTAGGTAAGAACTCTGCCTACTAGAACTGTGTGCTTTCTTTGGGTCTGTCTTCTTTTGGTTCAATGTATAGTGGCAAGTAGTGGTGCTGCTGCAGGAGGAAGAAAGGAACAGCTGCACTTCAGACTGGTACTGGTATTGGTTAGGGCTAGGGTTTTTCTGCTTTTTGGAGGTGTCTACCAGATACTAAACATTAAAATAAAAAAAAAAAANTAGGTAAGAAACAAAAAAAAAAAAAAAAAAAAAAAAGAAAAAGAAATGGGGAGAGCCTTTCTTTTCTGCATACATTTTTAAGTGCTACATGTACTTTAAAAGAGGAAAAAAAAGAAAGCTATCTTCATTTCTTTCAAATAGCTGTTGCTGTCTAAAAAGGCAGACTATAACCTTTTGGTTGGATGGATGAGGGCAGTTAGGCTCTGGAAAGGCACAGTTCAGATTGCATAGTCTGTTCTCAGTATTTATTAGCTCTACCTTCTCAGCATGCCTGTCCTTGTTTGACAATGACAATTTTTAAATCAGCCTACACTGAATATGGTGCTTAGGATACAGTAAAACCATTTGCATTTTTGTGTCCTATGCGTGGCTTTTCCTAATGATTGATATTGCCTAAGAAAGCACAAACAGGAATACTAGGTTCATGTGTGCAAACCTGCAATTAAAAACCTGTGGGTTCAAGACTTCACCTGGGCCAGGCATCTGGCCTTGTGACCAAAATCCTATGCTCTCAAGTCCTTAATGAATTTAGACTTAAGTATTTTTTTCAGAGGCTGAGGTGGAGAGGGGTCTGAACCCCTAGTTTTCATTGTGGGCTGTACATATGATAAATTTAATAGTGATTTGATTTTTTGTTTTTAATAATTTCAGTTGTGTTCACCAAGCCAGGAGAACTTGCATGGCTCTATTCATCAATAAAAGACTGAGTGATTCTTTGGAAGCCATATGCTTTGTGCTGGTCATAATTATATAGACAATCTAGAAATAAGACTAAAATATGTCCATTATTTACCACCATTCTCATTTTACAATTTTCTAAAGATGTGGAACAATACTTATTTGCACCTGGCTTTTAGGAAAATATACATTTTTGTCATGTAGCCAATTGCTTTGCTGTAAATGTATTCAGCAGTGTAAAGCTTTCAGCTGTCAGAGTGTTTCCAAAGGCTTTTAGTACAATTAGATTGATTCTGATTCTTGTATGTAATGTTAATTGTAATGGCACTATTATATGGTTCTTTGTTGTTGATAACTTAGACGTGATTTCAAAATACAAACTGTTTATCATTGCTATATCATTGTATTTTTTTGAGAAGTACAAACTGCAAGACAAGACTTGAAATTTGCTCATAGCATGCTTATTTTGTTACTGGAGGAGATTAAGGTTCAAGAAATTCATCTTTCTCTCTGCAGGTGACATATCTAATGTTTCTGCTATTGATTCTGGTTTGACATAACCTTTTCCTTTCATTGACAGTACAATACTGGTTTTGTGCTACACTATGCTTGGTCACTGCACACTTGTGCATGTGATGAAGGACAAAGCAGGTGAGGTTCTCTGGGTTGATGCTGACATAGGAAGATGCAGCAAGAGGACAAAAGATGGACAAGTTGCTAGGACTTTTATTTTTTTTTGTCCTGGGACTGTGTACATGCTCTTGTTCAGCTGGACATTTGTAGACTCATTCTTTTATCTGACCTCATGGTACTTCAGGGACAAGTGGAAATGCAGTCATTTTGATTCCAGGTGAACAAAGTAAGCCCAGGGTCTTTGGAGATCCTAAACACCTATGTTTAAACACTTTTTATAAATTAAAGGATTGGTCCTGGACTACAAGAGACAAGACCTTCATAGGTGAGGCCAGAGACTCAGAGGTGATGGAAAACAGAAAAAATAGAAAAACAATGGGTTAAAATCATGTCATTTTGTAAGAAATGTTTTGCTACTAATTTTTTCTGCTACCAAAGAATGTCAAGGAATATTTAAGAAGAAGAAACTTTTCTCATGAGAAGCAACTTATTAATAAACCAGATAAAACTTGAGATCATATTACTTACTTCACTATTTCATAAAATCATTACTTTTACCTATTAGGAAGAAAGCCATAAATGTTGTACTGACAAAAATTCCTTGTAAATCTAATTTTTCAGAAGCTGTCTAAGAAAAGAAGTGGGCAGGTTAACTGCACCTTGGAAATTAGCACTGGAAAAAGATGGTCCCTCGTCTTGACTCTGCAAATGACTATTCTTTGAGTAAGTTTAAACATGTGGGTTAAACTAGTTCATCTTTCTCTTGGATTTAAAGCAGAGAAATATAAAAACTCTGGTGCTAATACTGAAGGTGTTTTCAATAGCAGTGCTTTACAAGGTTGATGTAAATCTCTTCATAAGATTCCTGTTTATATTAAAAATTGCACCTCCAAAACATTTTATTCTGCCAAAATTTCTGACTTCTGCCTGAAGTGAAGCCCCAGAATGTGCAGCTCAGCTGTGATAATCTCTCAGCACCCTGCGGGTACTGAGGGCTGCATGTCTTGGCTGGCACCATGATGGTCAGTCTCACTAGACAGAGGTGCACTATAGTCTTCTTTTTTTCAAGATGCCGCAATGTTTCCTGAGATATTTGATCTTTTGATGCTTGTTTTATGTTTATGTTTCTTTAGCTGTTCATGGTAAGCAAAGCAAGGAACTAGATTTTTTTATGGCTAGAAAAGAAAAGAAAATCTGGGACTTTTTGTCAGTCTTTGACCAGTTTTATACATGAATGCAGTCCTTCAGCGAAATTATAAAGGGCAGCTTTAAGTACAGGCAGAGGTTGGGAGATGGTGTCTATAAGCAGGTATATGCGGGAATTAAGGAACTTAAAATGAGGATCCTGTCTCAAAGAGGGCTGTTCTCAGAAAGAGAGCAGTTCAGATGAGATAACCTGTCCTACTCAGAGGTCAGTTCTCTGAGACACAAGTGTTGGTATCTGTGCATTTGTCTGAGGAAATATCACATGGTCCCCGCTTCATTCCATAGGAATTCCATGTTCCTAGACATGTGCTTTAGCCAATTTTGGAAGCAGAACACTGGGGTCATGGACCTTTGGTCTGATAGCACAGACTGTTCTGTTCAGTCTACTCTCTTTCCTGTATTTCTCTATTAGTATCACCACTTATANGTCCCTGAAAGTTTACTTATCTCTGATGGCTCTTCTCAAGTTCACTACTGATCTTCTTGCCTCACTTCTCCTGGCCAGTGCCCATTCTGTTGTCAGTGCATAAATCAGTTCTCCAATATATGTCTGTGCTGGGGGTACACTCGGTATTCCTAATAAGTTCCCTTTCCTTACAGTGAATGGAGCCTACTGGAGCCTCAGATCCCTTTTCAGGATCCATTATTAATGAAATCTGTGTTAACAGGAGTTGCAGAATTAAGTCTATAGATATCTGTCTCTGTATTTTTTCTTACTGCAGTGATTTCTGCAAAAGATGCTGTGAAGTTTACACATCTCTGCTAAATTCCATTTTCAAGTAAGGAACACATTTTATTTCAGATAAATCAAGAATAGGTGCTTTTGTCTTCCCCCCTTCTCTATTTGGGAATGTTCAAACCTCCCTGTGTAAAAAACTCTTAACCTACTTTTCCCAGAACTCTGTTCTGCAGTCCAAAGCAGAACACACAAAGAGAAACCAAAACAAACATTCCTCAGAATGATTATTTCACCCAGATGGTTTCCTGCATGGCGATTTGCTTTGTCACTGTGAGTCCTGATCAGCAAAAATCTTTATCCTGTATAGAAATTACTGTGAAACTATCTTAGGGCACAGCAAGGGCCTTGGCTGAACAAAACAAAACCAAAAAAATACAAGCAAAGCACAGAACACAGTAATCCAAGTAGCTTTTTATGACAGAGAAATGTAAAAATACAGTAACTGTCCAAGAGGTCCTGATGAAACATCTTTTCCCCTGAAAACCGGGAAATCATCTTTCCCAAAGTCCTTGTTATTCTGATGTTAGTGCAATCATCTTTATGAGAGTGCAGTACTCAAAGGTCTGATCTGGGTCAAATACAGTATCAACATGAACTTTGCTGTTCAATATCAGCCTGCAAGAAAATAGGCTAGTGGTCATTTTGGATTATGGATTTTTTTTTTTTTCCCAGGAGTTGTTTTTTCCTGGTCTGAAGATTTCATTTTGTCCTAAAGCA
>VWZY01002809.1:143180-166378 GCA_013399075.1 Chloroceryle aenea
AAAATCTAAACATTGTTTTAAATCTTGAAATATTTCTCTAAGTGGGAAAATGACCTAATGTAGTTGTAACTCATCCATAGTCCCATGGAATACAAAAATAGTATTTCTCGGATCTATTTAGCCTTAATGATCAAAGAATATAAAGGTGGACTTTTACATAAGTTTATGTGATACTACACAAAGGCTTAAATTCACATTCCCTTATCGATTCTTCTTTCTATCAGGCAACATTTATGAATTCCTTACTAGACTGTGGAATGTAGAGTATAAGTTGACTACTATAACATAAAATATTTTATGTCATTACTTGTGATCAAATGTAATATGTATATAAACTACTGATTTTCTTTGATTTGTACTTTGTTAATTTGTCTGTAAGTATTGAAAATTTGGTTTTGTTATAGGTTTCAGATTTATGGAGGATATTGACCTACATCCAGTGATCCCACCAGGGTTTAGTATACAGATGCTTAATTTTTGAAGCCCAAGAAGTGAGAAATTTGCATGGCATTCAGCAGGACTGTTGCTTTGTTCAAAGCTTAGGCATGGTATTAAATACAAGTCTGAAGGGATCCTGACTGCTGTGAATAGTATGGTAGACTAATTAATTCAGTATTTCAAACTGACATGTTAAATGTTACTGGTCTGATGGCTGAAGGCTGTTTTTCTATAGAGAATCTCAGCACCTTATTGGTAATTTTAATATTTGTCCTTACCTGGATAGGTACTCTCTAGATAGTTTTTCAAGATCTTTGGCTTCTGCCAGAGAAGGTGATTGCATTGTTAGCCCTCTGAGTAGGATGATGTATACTTCTATTATGAGTGTGCTGACCCCCTGAAGTCAAAGTTAGAATACCCACCTGTCGTGCATAATGGTCTGCACATGAAATACTGTCACAGAGTCAAGGCTAAAAAGGTTTAATGTATTGACTGTGTGAATGAACATGATCTATTGGAACTTGGCATTATTTCCCATGGTAGGGGGTCAGGCTCTAGTTCAGTTTCTGCAATGAAGAAGTTATCAGTAAAATAACTGTGGCAACTCATGCAACTGTGACTACCACCCTGGTAACACAATTTGTTAGTAAACTTCAGTTGAAGACCAAAGCTAGGACAAAACAAAATAAACATAGGAAATAACAGTGAAGTAAATGACCAGATTTTTCAAAACTTGCAGACCGTTACAGGAAGATCCACTCAGTTCATACAGGCTGGCAGGTGACAGTATGGCAAGAGAGAAAGCTATGACAGGAAACTGCCACTTATACTGTGGTTACATCTGTGTCCACTACCTGTTCCACAGTTTCAGCAAACTGCTAAATTGCTATGACTCATACTTGAGGTCAGACTACTGCATACTGTGATGTGATGTCATTTAGTGATCTGTTGTGTGATCCTATGGTCACTTACAGCACAGCTATGTGAAAATAGGATGCTCCTGTATAGCTCCTTATAAGGACTGTGCAGCTTTCACGATAAGTTAGCATTTAGGCCAGTGACTCTTACCAGGCTTTTGACCCAGCAGTTGTTGCATTTACTGCATAGAGTAACACTGCCAAAAGATGACCGTATTCAGTCATTTTGGGCATCTATAGGTTAAGGCTCCATAATCCAATGAAAATGGAACTTGAATTGTTACTGTTTCTCTACTTTTTCAAGTGTATATTTTTTGAAGCAAATAACTGATTTAGCTTTGTAATTCTGAAGATGATAACTCTCAGAAGTATAAAAATTCTGTAAAATGTTGCCAATGTGTCAGCTCAGCTATGCAGATCTTTATCCATACATGTACATGTAGCAAATATTGACCTCCAGAGAATAAAACTCAACAATCATCCATAAATAAATTGATCTGACAGCAAGTTCACATAGTGCTGCAGGCAACATCTTGGAACAGGTTTGCCTGTAGTGAAATCTGAAGGTTTGGAAAAATGCAGTGTGAAAACAACACCTACAGTTTCATTGGGTTGGAAATGTCAGCATATCACAGATAAGACAAGCATTCAGTACCTTCTGTGTTGGGCCATGGAGGAGAGTTAAAGATGGAACAGCATGCAGGAGCTGAAGTATAGTATGAATCTTTTTTCATGTTCCTAGAGAAAGGTCATTTGGTTACAAACACAGTGTCATTCTTATGGGAAATTATATTTTTTAAACTTAAACTTATATTTACATTCAATAAAAATACAGATTTTTCACTTTGTCTCTCTCTAATGCAATGTAGTATACAGTAAACAGTTGAATGTTCTATATCTCAGAAATAAGTCTATATTGAGGTTGGTTGAATCTCTAAGCAAAGTTTGTGTGATAAGCATCATTGACTGTGTGTCTGAGGGACAGGAACTTACCCTTCTGATTTTTAAAAAGAGCTGCGTTGGCACTAAGGAAATGTGTGTTTCATTCCTGATTCTGTCTCAGACTTCCTGTATTTAAAAACTTAGCCTTAGTTTTTAACTCTAAAATTGGGATGAGACCATTTCCTCCAAAATACTCTCTACTTTTGAACTAGACAGGCTAGACTGTTGGGTAGAAATTGGCCAATGAAGTTCAATAATGGCAAGTGTAGAGTCCTGCACTTGGAGAGGAATAACCCCATGCACCAGTAAAAGTAAGGGGCAGCTCTGTGGAGAAAGATGTGAGAGTCCTGGTGGACAATAAGTTAACCATGAACTAGCAGTGTGCTTTTGTGGCCAAGGAGGTCAACATATCCTCGGGTCCATTGAGAAGAGTGTGTCCACCAGGTTGATGGAGGAGAACCTCCCTCTTTACTGTGCCCTAGTGAGGCCGTATCTGGAATACGGTGTCCGGTTCTGAGCTCCTCAGTTCAAGAGACAGGGAGCTACTGGAGAGAGCCTGGTGGAGGGCTGCAAAGGTGATTAGAAGACGGGAACATGTCTATTACAAGGAAAGGCTGAGAGATGTGGTCTGTTTAGCCTGGAGAACAGGTTGAGAGGGAATATTATCAATGCTTATAAGTATCTGANGAGGTCAACATATCCTCGGGTCCATTGAGAAGAGTGTGTCCACCAGGTTGATGGAGGAGAACCTCCCTCTTTACTGTGCCCTAGTGAGGCCGTATCTGGAATACGGTGTCCGGTTCTGAGCTCCTCAGTTCAAGAGACAGGGAGCTACTGGAGAGAGCCTGGTGGAGGGCTGCAAAGGTGATTAGAAGACGGGAACATGTCTATTACAAGGAAAGGCTGAGAGATGTGGTCTGTTTAGCCTGGAGAACAGGTTGAGAGGGAATATTATCAATGCTTATAAGTATCTGAAGGGTGGGTGTCAATGGGCCAGACTCTTCAGTGGTGCCCAGTGATAGGAAAGTAGCAATGGGCACGAACCGCAACACAGGAAGTTCCACCAAAACATAAGGAAAACTGTCCTTTGAGAGTGATGGAGCACTGTAACAGGCTGCAAAGAGAAGTTGTGGAGACTTTCAAAACCCACCTGGACATATTTCTGTGCAACATGGTCTAGGTGAAACTCCTTTAGTAGGGGGTGGCGGACTAGATGATCCCCAGAGGTCCCTTCTAACCCCTACCATTCTGTGATTCTATTGACTTCCAGTGAGGGACACATGCATGTGTGTGTCCTGCATTGATCTTAGCAGACCCTTGTATAAATGAAGATCTTAAGACATGTTGTAATGAAAATAAAGACTAAGTGCAGAAGGTGCCATTTAGTACAGAACCACATCAGAAAATGCTGTTTTGACAAAACCAAAAATTTTCTGAAGCTCAATTAATATGATTGGGAAATATCCAAATGGGATTTTTCTCAGAAGTAATTTAACATACATATATTTTCAATAAAAACTATTTATAATTTCCATTTTGGAAGACATTTTGAATGAATGCTTTTTTTTCCCAGTCAAGGAAGAAATAAACTAAAATGTCACAATATTATTAAACTGGATAAAAATAGAACTTACAAGCTGAAATACTTTTCCAAATGCTACTGAAATTTATGGGTCTTGTTTAGCAGTACTAATATACATACCATTTATTAAGAAACTGAAGAAATTTTATGACTTACTGATATCTTGAATGAATAGAAAGAGAGATTAGAGAATATTATGAGCTTAAAAGCAACCCATATAATTATGTCAAATCTTATCTGGAAATGAAAAAAACAGCTAAGTGTCTGTGCTTTAATTTGTAGTGGGAAAACTCTCAAAATCTTTAGATGATGTGTGTTTTGTGACAAATTTCTTACTGAAATGTTTAATTTCACTGAAAATTCAGCTACGATTTCTTTTGTCCTACAAAAATTAATTCTAAAAGTATTTTCATTATTTTGACTTCATTATCTTTGCTTTTACTCTTTGATGCTTTTTCATTATATTTTACTTTTCTTCAGTGTGCATGCTTTGTAGTAGCCACTTGAAAATGTAGAAATACTTACAAAAATGAAGTCTGAATTGGGCATCTTATTGCATAATTATTTTTACAATGAAGAGTTTTGCCTGCTTTAACAACACATTTTCACTGTGATTTATGGACACTATGCACAGTAGTTGCTGTTGAAGTTGTGTGAGAGGGAATTAAGCTTGTAATGATATCTGCTGTGGTAAAACGTCAGTGAATCACTGGTAATCCAAAGATAATACTAAGTCTTGTTTTCCTTTTTATTACCTTCTGCAACATTGTCTTCTTTTATCTACAGTAATACCTGTTTGGTTTGCTTAGTTCTACATGAACAGTTTTGAGACACTATTATCTTTGAAACTGGCATTGAGATTTTATTTGCTTTGCATTTGGTATTTAAAATTTTAAAATGCAAGGACTGAAAAGGCATCAATGTCATGCATATCATTCATTTGTCTAACAATGAAGCAATGACAAGAAAGTAATAATGTGAGCGCTTCTTCTGAACCTTACAGCTCTAAGTCTGGCAAATTCAGAAAAAGGAGAGCAATGTTTTGTTTAGCAAAGTCTTTGAACTGGAGAATATGTTTCCAAGGGACAATATTTCTCAAAATATTTTTCCTTTGGGGTAGCTAATCACTGGCAAAGAGTGAAGAGATGGAAAAAGTATAAATCCTGAGCAATATATTTTGGAAATGTTATGAGCTGTTGACAGTTTTTGCCAAGCAAAAAGGGAAGGACAGGGAACTATTACAAAAAAGGTTGCTGGAAATAACGGGCAAATCATGTTAGCTCATACCCAGGCAAATAGAAAAGCATTTAGCACTTTTCTTCTCAGCTGGCTGATTGTTTGAGGTTTGTAGTTTTTCGTTTGTTTGGGGTTTTTTTTGAGGGGATGGGGTGGGTGGGGAGTGGGGCAGTGGTAGCATGCTTCTTTTTAAGATCAAGACTTGGATTCAAAAAAGGACCTGTTAAAACTTTCACTGGTGTTTCTATAAAATGTATCATTTATTTAAATTCTCCAAACATTTTTTAGTTATAAGGTCTCAAGTATACAGGATCTTAATTTACCTTCAGTGGTTGCAATAGGAATAATAGGACATTTCTTTCCTAATCTGAGGGAAACAGCTTTATGGGATTTTATTTGTTTGCCTTTGTATCTGATGAACTAAAGGAAAGTCAAGGATGACTCTTACATTTAAATCTGAAAGTGGCAGTAATCATAACAGTGATTTCCTGTAGAAGAAAACCCTGGAGCTTAAATACAGTGACTGTGACAGGTATGTCACCTAAAATTATCTGTCTTCCCCGTCTGAAATAATGACAGTAAGAACATTCCTTAAAAGAGTAAGGGTCTAAGCTTAGAGATGTTCAATGGAAATTTAATACAGAAAGAAGTTCCAATATTTCAAAGTTAATATAAAGGAAAAATTTAAAGTCAAATATGTAAGTGATTGTTGTGTTCCTATATCATGAAAACCAAAATCTTTGGGCAGTGGGATGGCTAATTTATAATTCCGAAGTGAGATTTCCCATTAACAGGCTGAATGAAAATGATTCCTGAATGGATAGAATTCCTTTTTATCTAAGATTATCCTGGTACAAATATGTTAACAGTAAAATGTGGTTTCCATATTCAAATCTGTTGTGAAAAAAGCTTCTAAAGCAGCAAACATTTATATCAGTGCTTACCTGGTGCACAGAGAAGTGCTCTTCTTGGATACAAGGGCATTATTCATATGAATGATATTATATGATGTAGGAGAGGTTGTGCTGACCTGGACAATATGGAATTGGCAGAGACCAAGAAGATCTTCTCATAAATCTCTATGAAGCAGAATAACAGCACTGAGGATTTCCCAGCATTCATAGAAAATCACAAGTGTGAAGAGTTAAATTAAATTCCTCTGAGTCAACACCACCTTCTTTATTTTAGTGGGGACAGAGCATTGCCACAGGACTTTTCTGAAACATTTCAGCTTAACATCTAAAACCAGTCTATTGTCTGGGGGTTTTGTTGTTTGTTTGTTTGTTTGTTTTCCTTTTTGGAGATGCATATGCATTTCTCCAATGAAGCACAAAGATTGTGAACAAAAATGTCCTACTATTAGAAGTATTTTTTCTTCTTGTGTATGTCTCATAGAAGTATTTTTCTTCTATGTATTGGTATTTGTTTTACATGAATGCCATCTTTTCCTCTCCCCTCTTACAGTCCTGTATGCTACACTGCACTTTCTTTCATGGGATGTATTTCCCAAAATAGTTTCCTGTTTAACCTCTAAAACCTATATCAGCAAATATGAAAAAAGAGGAGAAAAAGGAGATGATGTGATGAGAAACAGACAAATAAGATTATTTCAATATTGTTGAGAAAGAGATATTTCTGCCTGTGTTTTTCCTCCAGTTGTCAGTATGTGAGCCCTGAGTGGCTCACTCTCCGTGATGTTTAGAGGAAAACACAATTGCACTTTTTGTAGCTGATCTATCAGAAACAGAAGCAGCTCTAGAAAGGAAGTTTTAGTGGGAAACCTTTAAGCATACTTCAGATGTTATTTCTCAGACATCTGATGAAAACCTCAGTCCAACTGACTGCAAGTAACTTGGGCTTCTTCCAGCACATCCTTTATATTGCCTTACCCTTTTCTTGTCTTCCTCACACTGACTTGCACTCCCTCTCTCCCTCCCTGATTGTACTCTCACCATCAGTTTCAAAACACTGAAATTTTTCCACATTCTCACGAGGAGGTGGGCTGCAGCGTATCACTGCTCTGTAAAAGAAGGGAAATGTGGAAGCTAAACCATTTGCTGCATTTTCTCCCTGACTAATAGAGTTTTCAGGCTTTGCTTTGCCAAATGTCACAAGATCAGGAATCTGGAGAAAACAGAATTGAGGAGGAGTCTTAAAAATACCACTTAAAGAAATAGATGCTAGTTTTCTTTTATTTCTCTTCCTGCTAGGTTCTGTTGCACCTTGCAAATATAGAGATCAGATTTACAAGCATTTTAGACAGAAAGACCTGGAATATGGGAATTTATTTTCTTTTTCTTTCAACACGTTAAGATTTCTTGAGATTTTTCTGGGATTCTGAAGGCTTTAAGAAAAAGGTAGAATATCATACTATTCAGGACAAAATTCCAGTAACAGTGGAAAGAATGTTATTCAGGGAGGAAGGGAGTGCAAGTCAGTGTGAGCAAGACAAGAAAAGGGTAAGGCAATATAAAGGATGTGCTGGAAGAAGCCCAAGTTACTTGTAGTCAGTTGGACTGAGGTTTTTCATTATTCCTACCATAGGAAGGCCAATGGTATCCTGAGGTGCATTAGGAGGAGTGTGTCCAGCAGATCGAGGTTCTGTTCCCCCTCTACTCTGCCCTAGTGAGACCTCACCTGGAATACTGTATCCAGTTCTGAGCTCCCCAGCTCATGAGGGTCAAGGATCTACTTGAGAGAGTCCAATGGAGGGCTACAAGGACGATTAAGGGACTGGAACGTGTCTTATGAGAAAAGGCTGAGACCAGCCTCCAGGGTCCCTTCCAACCCCTGTGATCCTGTAATATCATGGCCTAATTCCATTAATTTAAGATTATTTTTTGTTGTTGTTGGTTTTTTCTCCCTTTAAGATACCATAATTGGAAATTACTTTTCTAAGTCATCCTTTTCTTCCAGTTAGTGGCACAGTATAATATTCTTTTGTGGCAGTTAATGTTGTAGATTACTTCATATTTACCTTTCCAAGCAGTTTTAGTTTTTTCCACTTTCTTATAATTTTTCTCTTTAAAGACAGTTTGTGTGGACACAGGTTTCCAATAGATCATCCTTTCCCCTGTTGGAGGAGGGGTGTGAACATCAGGGGCAGAGAAGGAAGTAAAGCAGGGTATCCTTTGGGTGTCTGCTCTGTGCTGGGCGGCAGATTGCTGAGCAAAGGTGAATGTTCTGCAGTCAGGCACAAGGCACAAATCACAAGCCATAATTCCACATAACTGCATGTGACGTTAGTAAAACAGGATATGACCAAGCATGTAAGTCTCAGCCCACTCTTTGAACTGAATATATAAACCTTATATATATATATACACACCTCATAAGTTACTCAATATTCAGTAGAAACAAAGTCCTTCTAGTGATGATGTCAGTGGGCTGACACATGCCAGTACAATACATTGTAGTAGTAGGATAAATGCTTTTTATACTTCATCGCTCCAAATTGGTCAGTGATCTAGAAATTGTGGCCTGATATCACAAAGATTTGTGCTTGTGAGTAACTATAGTGCCATGAGCAGGGTTGCTGTGAGTGATGTGACAGTCAGTGAATTTCCTCAGCCTTGCAGGTTTAGGGGCTTAGTAATTTTTGTAAGATCACAGGATTCATGTTTTTCAATGTTTATTTGTAACATTTCTATTCCAGATGAATGTGGTAATTTATTCTTTTCCTTTGTCTTTCAGTTCTTGAGAAACCATATCCACAGCTCTTCACAGCTGTAACACCTCCTTAATGCTGCTGTGTGGAACTCTGGCCCTGAATAATTGTAACTTCCATGTTGTTTTCACTTTCCTGTCCCTGGAACTGAGAGGCTTTCAACATTTTGACACCTTCCCTGTACTTTTTCCATCTTCGAGTTTCCTCGTCTGTCTCTTGCATGGTGCATTTCAATTCCAGAGTGTGTAACCACTGTATGCTTGCAGTTAGCGTTGAAGCTCTGAGAAAAGAAACTGGGTAAAACTGGGAAAGAGTTTGGAAAACAGAACAAATTTATTTACTGTATGTGTTCTGTTTCTGCCATTTTGAAAAGATCAGAGGAAAGCATGAAAATGATTAAATTATTAAAAGTTTCCCTACAGCTACAACTTTTTAAACTTGAAAAAAGGCAGTGTATATGATAAAGGTCTATAATATACATGAAGACCATAAAGAAGTGGTTGTTCTGTTAGGAACAAGGAGACAGTGAAATAATCAAAGCAGCACTTTAAATGTATGAAAGCACTTTTTTCCCCTTATATGTAATTTAAATGATGACTCAATTTGTAAGGAGGTCAAAATTACAAATTGATTCAAAAAGGTATTAGGCAAATTTATGAATAATAGCTGTATGAAGTACAGTGGCCCAGAGCTAACCTCCAGCTTGCAGAGTCAAGTCTCTAAACTACTGATTGCTGTCATCTTTTAAGGGAAGAGTCATACTATTATATATACTATACTATGCACCTTGTACTTCCACAAGCATCAGAAACTGTCCACTGTTAGAAAAACTGATCTGCAACATGGAAAGTATGCTTTTGTTTAAGACTGAAGATTGATATCCAAGTTTTCAAATAGAAGAGGGAATGCAACTACGAATACATTAATGTCAAGCAGTAGGAAGAATTATTTACAGTGCTAAAATGAAGCATAAGTAGGAACAATAGATTAGACTGAAAACTCATTTTAGGTGAAATTCTGAAAAAAAAAAAAAAGCATTTGGATTAGGAATACTTCTTCCTAGAGCTAGTAGAAAAAAAAAAAAACAACAAACCAAAACACTTGAAATTGTACACTCTTTGAGAGGGAATCCTTAACTGACATCCAGATGACGCAAGTTTAATGCCACAAGAGATGAGTTTACTTCATTGGAAGCTGGACCTATCACAACACACATCTTGTCTGCAGCTAATTTGTGCATTGAACTGTAATAGCAGTAAGAACAGAAAGTATGGGTCAAGTATGCTCTGAATTGCACCTAATATGACTTCATAGAAGTGATGACAAATTTCTTTATAATAAATAAATGTCGTCTTGGTAATGATGTAAATATGAAGGAAGTTAGCCTCAGGGATTTTTCCTTATTTTATTGAGAACAGATCTGGGCCTAATACCCCAAAATTGAAAGACTTCTCCAGGAAAAGTTTTTTTCTATTTTAGAATTTTTAGGATGGTAAATCAACAGTATTTACTTTACAGACCTCTCAGAAGTCTTAAAAGCTATGCAAAACTACCATTATTTTCATAAAGGGAAGCAGAAACATTGTGTCTTAAAATCTTGTGTATCTTGGACAATGCTAATGACCATTCTCCACTTCTCCCTGTAAAGCAGACTCACTGGGAGGCTGAAGGGCAAATAGATCAGGCAGAAGACAACATGAGATGAGGGGTCAGAAGGAGAGAGCAAGAGAGATTGCTCAAACTTGTGGCATGCAGCTAGACTCATCCTTATTTTGCCTCACATGGCAAATACATATGTTTATAAAACCACAAGATATTTCCCCAAGTTCTGTCAGTACCAGTGAGAAACTGAAAAATAATTTACACACTCTTCGTCCATTAATGAGATTGAAATACCTGCAGTTTGCCTGGAGCTCAGCAACGTGTTTGACACTGTTTCCCACAACCTTCTCCTGGACAAACTGGAACGACACAGATTGGATAGTTGTTCTGCAAAATAGGTAGGAAATTGTCTCACAGGCTGCAGCAACTTACAAACAGGTTCCCCTATGGACCAATACTGGGCCTCATAGTGTTCAACATCTTCATAAATGATCTGGATGATGGGATTGAAACCACTCTCACCAAGTTTGATGATGACACAAAATGGATGAACACATCAGAAGTGAGAGCTGTTTGACAGAGAGACCCGGACAGGCTGAAAGAGTGGGCTAGTGAGAACGGTATGAAGTTTAACAAAGACAAATGCAAAGTCCTGCACCTGCCCAGGATGACATAATCAAAGAGTACATGTTAGGACCTGTGTTGCAGGTGCAGACAGAACAGATAGGGTTCAAAGGAAGGCTACGAAGATGACCAAGGGGCTGGAGAACAGGTGCTGTAGCAAAAGATGGTATATTAAAGCAGCTCATCTAATATCTAACTATATAATCAAATACTAAAATGTTCAGTGGATTGAAGTTGAAGAAAAGTGTTTTGAGGTAAAAGTGTTACCTGCTCATCTACTTTTTTTTTCTCCCATTTACAATTAAAGAGTTTTAAATATGTCAGTTGCCAGCAGTAACAAAATATCTCCCAGCATATGGGCCTGGTAATCATGATTTTATTAAATTTATCACATTAAGGGATTCTGTGCCACAGTATCTATCCAGCAGTATCTGAGCAACCCAGCTGACATAACGAAATATAATTATTCAATTGTTCATTTTAAATGTAATAGTATTTTTAAATTACTGTGTAATTTAATAAAATCATGGAATATAATTGCCTGTTTTCAACTTGTATATGTTATAGAATATTATAATTTTATAAACTTCCTTTTTTTTTTTCTGTCTTTAGTTTAAACTTATGGTTATCATGATTTGAATGAATATTTGGTTATTGTTCATTTTGTTCTTTCTGAGTCATCTTGCTAATTTATTGACTATTCTAGGCATAACCTGTAGTCTTTAAATTTGACATAATTTCTGAAGCAACCCTGCTTGAAGCCATGGGGACCTAAATCTTCAAAGATTAAACATAGATGGTTACTTGATTGTGACTTAGTGTTCCCCAAAAGACAGTGCAGAACTTCACCACAAATGGAGAACACTAAAGAAATAGACAGAATAGTCATAAGCATTTCCTGGCTCAAAATCTATAACTGAGAAACAGACTGCTTAGTTTATGGGCTGGCCTGTCTCAAGTGGATGGCAGTTTTAACTGTAGAGCTTAAACTGAGTGAAGAAATTCTTTACAGAGAGGGTAATCAGGCATTGGAACGGCCTGCCCAGAGAGGTGGTAGATTCACCATCCCTGGAGGTTTTCAAAAAGAGATTGGACATGGCCCTTAGTGCCATGATATAGTAATTGGAGTTGGATCAGGGGTTGGACTCGATGATCTTGGAGGTCTTTTCCAACCCAATCTATTCTATGATTCTATGATTCTATGATTCTATGATTTATTACATCCAACCCTTATGCAGTTGAGACTTGGCTTTCCTGGGAGAGGAACATCCCTCAGCAAGGCTCTGTGGTGCAGTCACTCTGAGGCCCCATGCATAGTCAGTCCTGTATCATGAAAGAAAGTTTAGCCATGAGCCCTCCCTGCCCTTGATAGATAAATTCTGGGTATGTTAGTGCAGTTGGTCTTCTGAAGACTTATCACTGAACTTGAGAAGGCTGAAGGGTTGGCTTCTGCTGATGGAGTCTGAACTCCCTTATCCATACCACTTTTTCATTACCTTTTCACCTGTGAACTTCTATACTGAAGCCAACATTGCTAGATGGTTGGCCTAAATAATGTGAAGTACAGTCACCAGGACAGTTAAGTATTGTGTGCCTCCAGCAAAGAGACAAGAGAGACCATGGTGAGAGCAGTGCTTGAGGCCTCTGCAATGTCAGAGAACTGATTAGGAGAGATATACCCAGATGATCATAGCAGAAAATTCATGAACCATGCTGTGCAGAAAGATGAAAAAAACCTAAGGTTTCCCTCCTCCCCTTGAAGTTACTTTTTAGGTTTACAAGGACTTCTTGCCACAGCTTTGTGCTGTGAACTCATGTTGAGGCAATTACTTATGATGACCTCTAAGTCCCTTTCTGAATTACTTATTTCCAACTTGTACAACCTGCAGACTGTGTTCCCAGCTATCTTATGTTACCTTTGACCATATGAAGTGTACTTTTATTGCTTTGGAATCATTTACCAAATGATTCAGATCTCCCTGCAACAGTAACCTATTAAATATACTCTTTGATCTTATCAGTTACTGTGATAGTAGAATTTTTGTAGCTCTACCTCAGTTACTGGTAAAAATAGGGGTCAAGGATCAATTCCTCATAGTTTTATGGCTATAGCTCTGTTCCTGGTATCATCTCAGTATGAACTGCATTTTGAGATCCATCAGGGTACCGAGTTTTAATTCATTGTACTGTCATTTAGATCCAAGATCTTGACATCTGTAATCAGAAACTGAATGGTACTGAGTCTAGGAGAAATACAAACGTATAACAATATAACTTGACTATATGAGTTAGACCTGAAATCCTGACATAAAAATGGAACAATTGATTTAAAAAGTCCTACTTTGCAATAAACCAAGTTGACTCATGCTGAACATTTCCACAGTCTCTAAATTTAATTGACAGCCTCAAATAGGTTGCATATTTTTTCCAGGAACTGATATCTAAGTCCTCTACTATTCCCACAGCCCCTGTTTTTATTCAGTTTTTAATCCTGGCACTCTTCCAGTTCTTTGAAATTTCTACACTTTTCAAATGTTTGTTAATTAAGAACAGTAATGGATATGCTGAGAGAAAGATTCTCAGTAGCTTCCTCATAGACAATTGAATTTTACTCTATCCTGCTCAGTTTGATTGAGAAAGCTGTCATTTCACTGAAAGTTGCTTTCCATTTTTTCACTGCAAGAGGAGGTGAATGCTCTGAGACCTTCACAGCCATGTATGGAATGGATTTCCCTTGCTTCTTAATATGAAATTTTACCAACCATTGCTACTCCACCCATTTTTCTTACTGACGTTTCTTAATTTGCTGCTTCTGTAACCCTTGTTAATAAATTTTCTTCTTGTATATAATTTAACATAGGCTAATTTATATTACTGCTTCTGTACTTTATATTACTGCTTCTTGTCTTTTTAAAACATCAGAACTAGAGTCTTTTGCTTTATTTGGTCATAGACACCTACATGGCCATTTCAGGTTGATATGCCAGGGAGATATGTTACGCCAGAAAAACAAATAGTGCATCTCAGTGAACCTGCAACAAATCTCATCCTATCCAGGCATAGACTGACTGTTTTTTGTCAAGCACAACTTTGTATTCATTATATTTGATTATGCAACCAGGTTGCTATACATTTCTTGTATAACACATCCTAATTTACTGGTTTAACAGTCAATTAATCTAGCGATTTTAAGACTGTTTTTTAAAAGTCTTCTGAATACATTTACTAATGGTAAATTGTATATTCCTTATGCCTTGTATAAGGCAAGGTCATGCAGTTAATATTTGGGAAATGCTAATTTTATGTCCATTTTGAGTGACAGATAAAAAAAAAAAGAAATCTTGGTTTTGAGACCTTGAAGGAAAACTTGGACCTGAGTCTTTCAAAGATGAGGAAACAACTTTAGGGCTTTCTATCTAAGTATTTATTTATTTATTTATGGAAAATAACATTGGAATAGCTTTGCTCTATTTTTGTTTGAGATAGTAGATCTTAAATTCACTTAAAGCTACATCCAGTATTGCTGGGACAGTGCATTGTTCAAACAGCAGTTTTGGAAGATACACAATAAAAATTTTAACCATAATCTTTTGGTGGCAGTGAGTTGGAAGCACCCACTGTTAAGTGCTGCTGTATGTGGCATCATTGCTGAGGAGTCAACATCCAGGTCCCGCAAAAACTTCTTAACTTAAAATGTCTAACTGCAGTGTTTCTCAGTTGTACTGCTGCTGTACTTAAGGTTCATAATGGATTTATCATGAGGTTAGCTCTGCTAGTTTAGAGAAGAGCTTGTCACAGCAGATCACTTTCCTGTTGCTGGCAGACTTTTAAGTTCCTCAAACACTTGACTTCACCCTCTATTTATTGAGTGAAAGTAAAAGGAAAATAGACAGCCATCCCTATGTGGATGTGCTGCTGTGTTTTGCATTTTTCCCTCAATTAAAGTGGCATCAAGCCTAATGATTATTTGTCACCTGACTTTGTCATGTTTTTGCTGAGTGAGGATCCCTACACCCTGGTCTACTCCTGCAGTGGGAGCACTGTCCTCAGCATGGCAAGCATGATTTTACAAATCTTTTTGCTGTCTCTCAGAGCCATGTACAGAAGGGGTTGATATTGCTTGCTTCAAACAAAACAATGAGGCATCTAGGTGTTAATCACAGTTTGAGATTCTTATGATATCATATTGATGATATTCTACCTGGAAAAGCCTGAGGGGAGGTTGACTTGGGCTCCAGGTGGAAATGCAGCAGATGCTATGGTATAAGGGATGAACCAGCTCTGTGATTGGGCTCAGTGCTGCATCCCCACCTGAGCACCCTCAGCAGCACAGCCTTTGCCTCCAGGTCAGGAACCAGGCCAAGCTTTTAGATTGTTATTTTTTGGGCTTTTGATTCATTGTTTTGCTTCTTGGTAATGAATCAGATTTCATAGCAAAATCTGGACTCTACCCAGCTGTGCAGTGTAAGCTAGTCAGGGTTTCATTTGTCCCCTGTATACGAAAAATAAAAGACTGAGTCTTGGTAAAAGTTGGAGAACAGAGGAAGGGGAGACAATTTAAATATTACATAACTGATTGAGCATACAGAAGTCCAGTGTTCAGCCCTTCAAAGATGCTTGGGTCCTTAACTCTACATGTATAGCTGATTTTGCATAAAGGTGACTTTACATATGCAAGAGAAGAGTGATCTCAGCTGATAGCAGCAAAGTAAACTGTGCTCCTTTTTTCTCCATTCAGCTTATCTTTTCCCCATCAGTCTTGAATTAGATATCATCAGAATCCTTGAGGTCACTGAGGCAGTATTATTCTTCCTTTCTGTAGGGTAGTAAGATGGTTTATAAGTAATATTTAATGGGAATATGTTTGGAATTTCCAGGAAATCATTAATAGTTTATCTACTTAAAGGGAGGTTATTTGAGTTTAATCCACCTATAATAGTTATAATGTGTGTAAACTTGAGGGCAGCAGCTGCAAAGGATACTCAGGATTAAGCACTCAGTAGAGAACAACAATAGGTGGATTTTTTATAAAGAAAAATAGCTTATTTATCAAAAATTGCATTGTTTAATTGACTGCAACTATTTATGATGTTATGCCAAATTTGGCAAATAACTCCACCCCACCATAAATATTATTTCCTAAAAGGAAAATAAAGGTAATTTTGACAGTTTATAAACTAAGTATTTTGATTTTTGTTTTGAGCTGACATTCTAAAGCTTAATATATGGAGTAAATGTTTAATGATTTTCTGTAGAAATTATTGAAGCTGAAATGTTTCACTTAAAATAGAATAAAATAGGATTTTTTTTTTTTTTNCTGTAGTTGTATTTTTTCTAACAACCAAAAATTCAGGCAATTAGGTAATTAGACCATGTCCACAACACTGATCCCTCTCTAGGCTTCCCCAATGCTCCCTCCAGGAGCAGGGCAGGATCAGGCCATGCTGCTCCTTAAGCAAGGAATTTTCTTGCCTGCAGTGCTCTGGGTGCGCAGTGAATTGTCTGTCCAGAACAGAGGCAGAGTGAGTTTAGATCAACAATTCTCCAACTTGTGAGCTCAAATTTCCCTTTATTTTCTGTAAGCCTTTGGATAGCCAGAGGGCTGATTTCTCATTTCTCTCTACTCTTGAATACTCACTGCACTGCTATCCCTCAGCATCCTGTGTCTGCTTCTCCAAGGACAGCCCAGCCCAGGTGAGAGTTAACAAAGCTTTTTAGGTTGGCTTTTTTGATTTAGTACTCCTAGCATCCTACTAAATCATGTTTTATATTCCCTGTCTTATCTGACTCTAAATCAAAAGAGGGTATATATTTTTGCCTTAAAGGATAAAGATTTTGATACTTTCCCCCCGACAGTAAAGTTTTTTTAGGTAATGTGCAAATCTTATGCAAGTGCCTCTTATTTAAGAGAGCAATCATTCATTTGTCTTTGGTTTTCATGATACTTTGAGCATTTATAAGTTATTTTTTTCTCAGTTCCATAGGATTAGAAATATTTCTTCCATAGGATAAAACAAGGAAGCAACCAAGGAATATGTGAAGCAGAGACCAAATTCAGGAGGAACATTTATTTTCGAAGTAAGACTCTGTCTTAGACTTAGTGATCAGATAAAAACTGAGTGTTGAAGCTTTTAAAATTTAATTTGCTGATAAGTCAGCAGTTCTGAAAATCTGATCTCCACATTTGTAATGCAAGTTTTGCCTGCTGGAAAAAAAACTTGTGACTTAGCTCTCCTCTTGCTGTTTATTGTACGGGAAAGCTGGTGTTTGCAACATGATGTAATGCTATGGAAATAAATACTCTTGCCTGGAGACAATTATTCAGAGTAACTGACCCAGAACAAATGATAACAGTTGTAATGTAAGAAATGCCAAAAAAACACTGTAGATTTTTATATCTGCAAGTTTTAAATTGACGTTATATGGAAAACACAGTTTTAAAGAGGATCATTAGGGTATTAGTTCCATAAACTGAAATTTTGTTTTATTTTTTGGTTTTCATACTATTTTTTCATAGTACTAGACGTTGTCTTGAGTGGTTTTATCTGCTGTCATGTAATGACATTAAAAAGCAAAATAGAAAAGAAAATGTAAAAGAATTTGACCAACAGAGGAAAGCAGCACTTTGTGCCTTACTACCATTGCTTTTAGATTTTAGGATTTAGATTTCTTTCTTACATGACTATGTAAATTTTAATTTCTGTTTTAATAGGTGAAGTTACCTAGCTTGTTCTTTAGATCTTTTGTGCTGGAAATAGGCCTTACAGTTGAAAAAGTGTATTAATTTTCCTCCCTCACATGTATTCGTATCCATTTCTGGTTTGAGCATCTCACCACAGAGATGCCTGAAGACAAGTGCAGAATCTTTTCTCATGTGTTTTGCCTCAGGATGGGGAGGCTGAATTGGTAGAGGGGTAATCTGTGCTGACTTGTGCAGGATCCTGTGTCTGACTGTCTGCTGCCCGTTGTCTCTAGAGGATCCCAATGTGCAAAGGCAAAGATGAGCGAAAGTTTTACATGAATACTTTCCTACCTCCTCTGGAAACAAAAGTCTTGCTGCAGTGGTAGTGTCACTGTTTAGGTGGGGTTTTTTTGTAGTTTTTTGTTTTGTTTTGTTTTGTTTTTAAATTTTATTGTTATTATTTTTATTTTTTCCTTGTTTTTCACTTTTATTATTTTTATTTCTTGTTCTTTGTTTTTAGGTGGACAACAAAACTGATTTATCTTAAATCAAGGCTTTTCTTCCAATCTAACTCAGTGAAAAGGAGGAGCAAATCCCACGTGCAGGAGTGGAGATTTTTATTGCTGACATCTGTAATCAATGAGGTTGTCCATTTTTATTTCTCTTTACTCTGTTTTATTTGGGGGTATTTGACTTTAGCTTTATTTTCTTCCAGTGTTATTCTCCCTCCTAAGTCACCAAGACATTCTGATGGGTCAATAAATCCCTCTGAAGATCAATAAATGCTTTACAAAAAATATTACTTCATTTTTAAGAAACCAATAACATAGAAAATTAGAGGTGTCTCCACAGAATGTTAAAAAGTCTTGATAGAAAGAAATGAAGGCAGATTTTTTTTCTGGAGATTAATAGATAAATCTTCCCGTATGTCATTCCCGTAATTTATAAGGTAAGCATTTAGTGAAAGCAGAATGTAACAGTATCTATTACATGAATGAAAAAATACTGGCCAGTGTAACATGACAGAATAACAACCTTTTGTAGCAATGACCTCTGTAACAGAACTGATACAAGGAAATTGATAATATCTTTTACCAGTTCTCATTTATCATACCCATATCATATGCTCGCTTGTGATCATAGAGGGATTTTGTACAGAATAAAATTATTGTTTTATTTGCTTGTCTAGTGAGCAGTTTTGGTTTTATTTGAACATTTGAAGAACCTGTTAGATTTCCATTGCTGGAATTATAGACAAAAATATGTATACTAATGATAGAGATTGTAAGGAAAATAAAATAGTAGACTGGAGGGGGACAGGTAGAGTAATGGGAAGTGATGATGGCTTATTTAAATTGCTAACTGAACTACTTAATTAAAATAGACAGAAACAAAAACCCTCTGGCAGTGATAGATGCAGTTATTACATGAATAATGTAAAATGATTAAAATGCTTTGGGTTGGTCTTGTTTGTTTGTTTGTATTTCTGCTTTTCTTTTTCCTTTATTCAGTTAAATGGTTCATTAAATCTGATGATATAAGCTAGTTTTGATTAGCCAGGATATGAAGCATCTGCTTTCAAATGTTACTATTCTTCAACAAATTATCTTCTCAACCACAGACACGCCACCTGAAGGCAGCAAACATCTCAACTATTAAAGGTAGTCCAGAAGAATTAAGATGTAACGCACCAAGGACTTTACACTTTTGTTTCTTTATATATCATAAACACTGCTGAGAAAATGGACAGACAAATGCAAACACTTCTATTTGTTTAGGTAAGACAGTATTATGCATGCAAGTTCACTCTTCAACCCGAAAAATGGTTGTGACAAGCTTCTTGGCTTCCAAAATATCCATGAGTAACACATCAAAGAAATGGCACATTTCTTACATTAACATAATTAGTTCACTTTTCAAATCCTGCCCCACTTGATTGGTTCTTCTGCTTGCTGTAACTGAATTATATCATAATATTTTTATTGTTATCACAAGCATTTCCATTCTCAAATTTTTCTCTTTCTCCAAACATCTAGTAGTAAAGACACCTATGTTTGTTCTGTCTCTGTTCTCTTTAGAAGTGTTATGAGCATTTTTTTTTTAAATAATTTTTTTTTAAGATAGAGCAAGGTCTTCAGTGACTTGGGAGACTTTATGAATTTATTTATTACTTTTCTCCCCATGATAGTTTGACTCAGGTCTTGTTTTCATTGCTTTTTGTGTCCCTCTCAAAACAGACTTGTTCATGTTATTAATTCTCCATGTGACACTGTAAAAGAAGTGCACTAGCGTGTTCACAACTCGTTATAACATTTGAGAAATTTCAATTATTTATAGTAACAACATTTACTCTGGTAAGTGACAGAAGATCACTCTGTTGCTGAGACAGAAAACAGAATGATAGTCTTTGCTTCTGGACATTTGCGATCTGCTCATAGGATGAAGGACACCATAAGACCAGAAAACACAGGCAGGGGAGCAGATGATACTGGGAAAGAAGTGATAATGAAGATAAAAGTAAATATTATTTATGTCCTACTGCTTATCTAAATGTGAATTTTGATCTCCCACCAAGCTGTATGTGAATTCCAAGGAAGGGGCTGGACAAAGGCATGTTGCCAGTTTGCACATCCTGCCCTGCCAAAGGGTCTTGCTAAAAACCTTCTCATGTGCCTTGCTCACTGCACCTCCTGGCTGAGGCCAGTGCGGTGCCCAGGACAGCAGAGGCAGGACCAGTCCCTAATGGGACAAAAGGTAACCTACAGTAAGCTTGTCATAATTGGGGTCCTTGTTTTTCAAGAGTAGTATAACTTACTAACTTTTCATTTGAGTAAGTGTGTATGTGAATGTCTTAATGGCAATGACCTTTGTTAAAAACAGCAGGCAGATGAAACTGTAACAAGCTCTGCTTGAGCACACTAAAGTCTGATATTTCTAAAAATCCTGTTGTGTTCACTTTGTTTCTTTGCTTGTTTTTAACAGTTAAGGCTTCTTCAAGCAAGCATAAAGATCCTGCACTCTTGATACAGAACCTAAAATGTAACATGCAAATGAAGCACAGCAGAAGTGTCTTTGTTACAGGATGACTATATGTGATCTTACATTCTGTACTGGCCATACATCCTTCATATGAATTAGAGAGGAAAACAGTACAAAATGGTTACAAATCTAATTTGCTCTGGACTTGTAGTCAAAGAAAGCAGAATTTAGATATTTAATTAGACCAGAATCTTGCATCTGGCTAAATGAGTGCATTTTGGTTTGGGAGATGGTGTCCTGTGGTTCTGTGAGGTCAATTTATGTGTTTTGGAGTGTTTAGCTGTATTCTGCACCTAGACATGACTTCTCTCATAGTTAAATTTGATCACCTACCTTTTCATTAAAAATCTGCTCTGTGATTTTTCACTGTTCCTGTGGAGCTGCTTTTGATAACACAAATATTAAGACTTGAGACCTGAGAATTTTCATAAATAGAGAAATTAGTGAAAAGGGACAATTTTATTATTTTTTTTTCCCAGAGAGACAAAAGAAAAATTAAATCAAACTACACATCCTCAGAACACCAGAAGCCAATGGCCACAGTACATGTCCAGAGAGCAGCATCACATTCAGGCAGTGCATCACAGAGGCAATGGGTGGTTACAAGTAATCCAGGGATGTTAAACCATCACCAAGCTAAACAGTTACAGAAGTGCATACACACAGTCTTACTACCTAACCAACCTCCTCTGCTTCCTTGTGTCTCTTAGACTGTCCAGTTGTTTCAGACCCTCACCATCTCTGTGTCTATAAAACACAATCATTTCAGTAGCTAGCTAGGTTGTCACATATTTAATGCAGCAAAAAAGACTTCTCTGGTTTTGGCATTTATGAATCTCAGTGTTTCTTCTGGACCAATCAATTAGTGAGACCTTCACTCTTGCTGCTTGCACCATTGTGTTCTTCCGGTTTTCTCCTGCCCAGGGATGGATGCCTGGACTGCACACCCTCTAACTGCATATGCTGTTGAACTGCTGGAGTAAGTCCATCATCAAACCACTTTTGACTGACCCAAGTTAGGTTAACGAGTTGGAAAGAGTGACTCTTAATCCGGTGCAATTGCTGTTAGGAACAGAAGTGCATTGACAAGTGCAGTGACAAACACAGCTTTAGATGCTCCATAACATTTGATTTAACTACAACTCTATCTAAGAAAGTACATGGCATCAGAATATATTTCATTCAGTTTAATGCAAACGTCTATGGCTTATTACACTTAGTGCATAAATGTGTATTCATACTCACCTGCTTCTCTGAATAAAGTGCTTTCCTAAGTTGGAACCTCATCTGTTTTTCTGCAGACTCAGCTTGCTATTTGCTCCTGTACATCTGGTGACATTTTCTACTTTGTCTTTTCACTTCATGCTCTTGTCCAGCACAATCCCTACCAGTTTCACAAGCACATTCAGTTCTATCATGTTTCTTCTTTCTCAGCTTTCTGCTTCCACTGATGCTGCCCCTGATGTCTGGTGAATTTATGTCACAGCTACGACATTCCTTTGCTTTTAGGCTTTGTGAATTTACTTCTTTAAAACTCCCTTACAAAGCTGATCCTATGCTTTTTTGCTTACAACTAACATGTCTCTATTCTCATTTATGTTCAAATAGTATGTCCTCTCTTATTTTTCTGTGTTATAGTGAAGGATTTTCACAAGTAATGCTTTTCTTATAGCTGTCATGGTCTAATGCATGAGAGAGTTTACGAAGATTTGACAGGTTTGATAAATGGATATATCTGGGGAGAAGAAACACAAACATTCTTAAGGATTATACTTAGCTTATATTTTTCTTCTTATTGATTAGTCGAATAAATGGTATTGTCCCTCCCAACAAAAATTTACGGTAAGGTTGTTCTATGCAAAGATAGTGCTGGTTTTGTATTTCTTAAGAAACTTGCAACAGTACTCATCCCATATCACTGTTACTTTTGCCAACATGTGTTTTGTTTCATTTTGGGATAAATTGCCTATAAATACTTTGTAGCATACAAAATATGTTTCTGAGAATCTCAGATCATCATGTATGTATTATTAGGAACACTATGAAGATGACAAAACATTTTGCATACCATTGTTATTCATTAAAAAACAAATCTTCTCAAAACTCCAAAACATTTTGCAGTTGGCAACAATTTCAATTTTTCTAAATTTATAATGATTTTTTTTGGTGCTGATATCTTCTACTTTGTTAACATTTTTACTGACACTTTCTTCAACCTATTCTTATTTTCAAAAATTCATACTTTCTTACTGCTTTTTGAGAAAATAACAGTTAATTACATGAGAATTAAAACAAAAAATGGCAAAGATGGCAGTTGTAATATTGCTAAGAAATTATAACAGAAAATATTATATACCTTAAAAAATTTCTGTGTTGAATTTCAAGGAGATAAAATTTTTCTGGCATATGAATTTTTCTGGCCGAATTTTTTTTTTTTTTTTTTTTTTTTTTTTAAATGCACTACTTTTA
>VWZY01002809.1:166386-189237 GCA_013399075.1 Chloroceryle aenea
TTTTGCTTATAAAGTCACATCTGTAACTAAATGACAAAGGAAAATGTCATGTACTTCAAAGTTTTGTAACTGTTTTCATGTATTATAAAGATAACTGAACAAGTTTTTGAGTGCATTACTTCTGGTTGAAGTTTCCACTAGCATGTTATTGTTGAAAAGCTATTGTTATTGTGCTGAGATAAGCCTAAAAAGAGCTGGTGATTATTTCTGTGGCTATTCCAGAGACATAGAAAAGGAAATAGTATTTCGAGAGTTTCTTAGTGAATATACCAAACAGGATGACATGTTACCTGAATAAGCAGGAGTTTGTAGCCCACTTGCAGAAACTGGCACAGTGGCTTGGTATAGCTGAGGTCTGAATTTCCTTCTTTTCAAAGTTCTCTTTCCCCAGTTAAAGTTCCATTCCTCCAGTACTCAGTACTGCAACTTCCCTGTCTCTGACAGCATGAGGCATCCCTTAATCAAACAGGAGAAATTGTTTTAGGATTATTAGGTGTGCAAGCTGCCTGCCAAAACTTGTTCTGAAGTCAAAACGCTTGCTAAATTCAGATTCAGAGCATTATTCTGCCTCTCCTGTAAGTTTTATGCAACACTGTGTTTTTCCCTTGTTTTCAAATCTGCCTGCATTTTTCCCACATGGTTTCTTAAATCTGAGCTAATATCAGAGGATTAAAATATTACAATTAATTATAATGATCACTATTAGTGCAGACATAAGTACTACATTATTGAATTAAACCCAGTAGTTTGGTCCTTGGTTCAGTCATGCAATAACACTCACAAATTCAATTCACTCCAAAGTTTGCCTACTGGCAGCCTTCCCTGGGGAGAAGGGAGCAGAGCTGAACGAGCACCCATCCCTAGCACTGCCTTGGTCCCAAAGCTAGGAAGATCACTACCGTGGGGGCCAGCCCAGTCCAGGGCTGAAAAAAATACAAAGAAAACTCTGTCCTTGCCTCCAGAACATGCGGAACTGCTGAACTGGAAAAGGTGGACCAAGGCTTTTCTGGTTTTCTGTTTCTTACCAACGTGTCTGTGACCACTCTGGCATTCTTCATGACTTAAAAAAACCCTGCAAACACACATGTAAGTAAACATAATGACAAAGCTGATGTTATTCTAAGCAGACCAAAGTGACAGTGAAATGCTTTGTCACACAGAAACATTAAAATATGTTAACATGTATTAATATGCTAAAACATGAACATAGTAAAAATTTGAGTAGAATCAGGTAGCAGAAGGTGCGGCTTCCTTTATAAAAATATGATCTGAAGTCTTAAAAGGTATTTAGGCCCTTTACTTAAATCTTACTTAATGGGGATCTGGCACCTAATACTGCTGAGGATTTGGGCTATGATCAATATTCCCTTAATCACTCACAAAATCTTTAGCCTGTTTAGAGAAACAATGTCTCAAAAAGTCCCCATTTGGGTTCCTGTGCCAGGTCTAATGACACCATAAAGCTGCAGAGAGTTTTTAAGTGTCTAAAAGTTTCAGACGGTGAAGCCAAAATTCCTTTTTATGTGACTCACAGACTAACACTTTTTTTTTTTCAGTGCTGTTATTTCCTGAATAAACCCGTTAAGGCAGGACTGCATTGAGAAGAATGAGATACAAGACCAGTAGAGATATTAAATAATATCAATAAGAAGGATATGGTTTTTACTTTAAGAATAGTCTATTTTTTTTTTAATAATATTTATGTATACATGTTCAGCATACTCCTTTTTTTGTCTTTACACAGTTATTACTGAGAACTCTTTTTTTCTAAAATGTATGTTAAATTCTGGGGAAAGAAGTTGTCTTTGAAAGGCACCTGAAGGTTTAATAATATGTGACTTTTAAGCTCCAAACCACTCAGAAATGAAGCAGCAACTCATTACAAGCACTTGTCACTTTTCTGTCTTATCTGAAGTTTCTATTCTCTTGAGTGACTTTTAACAGCATTAAATCAACACCATCTACTCAAGAGTTGCCAGTCTAGTACTTTTTTTTCTAGATGATCTTTCTTTAAATCTGATTTTGTGGAAAGCAGCAGGGTATTCCAGCTCTACAATTTATCTTCAACAACAACCAAAGCTGTTATTTTCCTTATTCTGTAACAGAGCTCTGCTTTATCTCATATTGTGGAATTTTCCTTCCCTAACTGGCAGCAGCAACTCAGGCCAAAATCTGTGGCAATGACAGTAAAACAGAGGAGAACGGCCACTTCTGATGGTATTCTCTAAATGTGCAGACTGTACCATCAGAGAAACATAATAATACTCTCTGATAACAAATTTGAAGCTATCTACCACCTGACAAATGGCAATCTCCTGAGCATTTTATCCAAACAGAACTTTATGATAGTGGCAGAGGTCTGTTTCTTTTACTTAAAATCGGGTAAAGGAAAACTATCTAAGCCATAGATTCACTGCAGCAAGCTGAATTCTTGGGTGCAATGACAGCAGGGTCTGTGCACAAGGCAGGGCTTAAAGACATCAGTAGTCAAGGTAAGTATAGCTGTAGAAAATTAAAATATCTGCAGCTCCCTCTCTGCTGTGATTACTGCCCCTGAGGGTAGCGGCAATAGGACAGAGTTTATATTTGCACCTCATTGCTCCAGTTCCAGTTTCAGGATATTAGCTTAAGCCATTGATGAGAAGCTACAGAAAGCCCCTAACACCGTATTAACACAGTGAGCTGGAGCTTTGATTCTGCCACACCGATACAGGTATAACTGAATGAGAGAGAAAAGGGAGAGCAGACATCTCAGGCCAGTGAGGTCTTAGGCAGCTACAGCTAGATTTGACATATTCCAGAAACCATTCTGGGCATCACAGGCGTAAAGAGACTGCTGGCTGGGATTTACAGCTGTGAGCTGATTTTGTGAAATTTCATCCTGTGTAACTGAGAATGCCTCAGACAGAGAGCTACGAGGAAAGGCCGAGGGCAGAGAGAAATTCTTCTCTTCCAGCTTTCAGCAGATCAGAAACTTCTAAAGATTGTGTTTATGAAACACTGGTAATTATGAGCTGAAGGGTTTCAGTGCTCTAGCTGCCACTTTGGGTTTGAATACTGTCTTGTAGTTCTCTCTCAAAATTCAGCTGAAAGGACAGTGTTGCTACCCACCTCTTCTTTAACAAATGACTTTCAAAGGAAGGACAAAACTTGTTTCCCTGCCCTCTTTAACTGGAGAAGAGTCAAGCCTATACCTCACATATCCCAGAAGTTGTGCCTTCACTTTCTGGTTTAAGGCAAGAATTATGGAAGCTTGTTCACTGCCCTTCTGCTGAAGCTATGTCACTGTGCAGAAAGAAAAACAAGACTGAGAAGGCCAGAGAGGGAGAAAACACTAAATAAATAGAAATGCATCTGACCACCCCATAACGCACAACCTTGCCCAGGAAGGGTTCGCATACCATTTCTGCATTTTATGCATGGATTTTTCAACACAAAAATGCATAAACAATCCTTGGAGCAGAAAGCACAGCCCATGGGAGGGACCACATCCAATGACTGAAGAACCGCTTTGTGTTCCCTTTGTTTACTGTTTCCATGGCTTCTGAATCTTGTGCTTTTTCTACAGTCATTAAGTCTACATGGTATTGTAGACTTGCTTTTCAGGATGCAAGGACTAGCTGTCACATCAAAATCCATATTGAGCAATATGCTCCTAGTGTTAAGTCAAAGCTATTAAGAATTGTGATTAGCATAAAGTTGTCTTAATAATGTGCTAGCTCACTTCTTGCACAATTTGTTGCATAGGCTCCTCAAAGCTCCTAAATGTTTGAATGATGAATCCAGTCCAAAGTGTATTTTTGGTTAATACACTTAACATTTTGGTTATTTTGGTCTTAATCACTACTAACTACCAACTAGCTACAAACAATGCCTCAGTTACTAGGCTGGTGACATGTAGTTGAATTGTGTAATTCTATCTGTACACAAAGATTATAGTATTTAAAACATGATGGCAGTTCTCCTTCAGGTTCTTATGGATATCTCTGTATTTTCTCCATAATATATTTCAGCTATTTAGGTAATATAATTGGCAGTATTGTTAGTTTGAAAGACTTTATCCGTGAAGTAGCAGAGACAGTGTTATGTAAGTAAACACTTAATGACCTTTTGAAATTAAGGTAGGAGATATAATTTAACATAGTATTCTTTGAATACAGCAAAATTCTGATTTATTATGGTCTCATAGAAGAAACAATAACTGCATCTCTTGTATTTTGTGTATTTGAGGAGACATGTCCATGGAAAACTAAAGAACATCATGACTTTTGTATAGAAATTTGTAACTAAATCTTTGTGGAGTGTTGTTATTCTTCAGTGTTTGTCATTTAGTTCAGTGGGTGATGTATAATAAAGCATGCCACTGAATTGCTGTCAGTGAGAATGCAGCTCATCACAGCATCAGAACTAGGATTCAGTGAAATCCTTGCAGTGCACCTTTGGGGCTGGCACTATATTATTGAGGAGGCAAGTAGCAGGTTCTCCTGGTATGGTACATGCTTTATTCAGAAGACACCAGCCTGCAAAAAAAGTTTATGCAACCACAGAGGAAGGTGTCTGCTTAAGCAGAATGAGAACATGTCACTTCACAGGTGCATTCCCATGATGAATTACAGCTAAGCACCATGGAGCATTGAAATAAGTTGTGACTTTAATGGTCTGCATATAAAGGAGGTGAAATCTGTTACATATCTATCCAAATCATGAAAATGTGTCCCATACTGAAAGGAAGGACTCTGAAGCCTTAATCACTGTCCATGGAACAGCAAGGTCCTAATTTTAACTCTTCTTAAAAAATGACAAATCTCCTTCTCTCCCAGCAATTGTATCAAAGGGCTGTAGTTACATGACCACCAAAACTGACTCCTTAAAAAAATGGTTATAGTCAGAAACACCGGGTCAATAAAGATAAGCAATGAAGACCTTAGTGTCCTTGCTGTTTTCTGCTGGACAATATAGTTATTAGCATGTTGTATCTTTTAGAAACCATTTTGAGGGTGTTGTACTCCTAATATATTAGGAGTACAATACAGTGAGTCTAGATACCAGAGAGAGGGTGCTTTTCAGCTTATTTGCTAGCTATTGGGAATGGTTTCCTAAGCTCTTCATGCAACCTATCCCTTATTTAGTAAAATAGCTCAAAGATAATATTTTACATAGGCAAACCAATGCATGAAAAGAATTCTCATTTTTTTTGTGTTTAGAACCATTATTTCAAATACTTATTCTAGATACATGGGGTTAAAACAGTCTGGCATTTTACAGGAGAATTTAGCATTATTTTGAATTTTGTTGTTATTTCTATATCAATCGCAATTATTTCAAGAGAAAAGAATATTTCAACCTTGCATAATAATTAATAACATTAACATGGGCGTTTGCTTCCAAGCTGAATTTTGGACTTCTTCATACTATGTTTATAGCTGACTTTTTTTTTAGCGGAGAGCTCTGATGAGCTCTAGGAAGGGAGTGGCATCTGTTATTGCTTGTTTGCTGCATTTAACTTTTACAGCACCCCACTGTTTCAGTAGTTTCATGGAAAGAGGAAAATATGCCTCCTTAAGGCTTGGCTAGATTCAAAATTAGTTGCTGTTATTATTTCATTATCTCACCTCTCTCTTGTTAGTAGTTTCACATCATGAAGGGAGACTAATATTACACATGCAGGGTTGTAATTTTTATAAACTTGGTGTTTATACTTCCTTTGTGGTAAAAAGTTCTCAACATCTTCTGAATTTAAACTGCCTTCTGCCTGACTACCTTATGTCATGTTACGTTGGTTTCAGCAAGCAGTAAGAGTTTCAGTTCTGATTTAAATCTCACTTCTTATGAAGCTTCTGTTTTCAAAATAGACTTTCTTTTTAAAAATGTCCTGAAATTTAAGCAGAAATTTGAAAAGGTAATGCATCCTATTAATAGCTCTTGTCTTTCTGAATTTGTCACAGAAAGGGTGTAAGTATTATCAGATAACACCTTTCCCAATTAACATAAATAGCATATGCTCCAATGGCTATTGTTCCTAGTAAGGAATCCAACAAGGCAATTTGATTTTTTGGATGCATGAAAGATTTTACTAGTCATTCAACATGGGTATCCAGAAGTTGTTATTTCCAGATTTATTAACATAAATAGTATTGGCAATGACAGTTCTCAAAAGGAGTTTGTCAGATGTTTCAAGAAAAAAGCATGATTAGTGCATTGAACTGAATCAGGAATCAGTTAAAGCGAGCATCAGGTTGTGTACAACATTTTCCCACCATTATTGATTTCCTCTAAATTTCTAGAGAACTATTAGTAGGTGTAGATATTTAATATGTATATAACTTTTCATTGGTTTAACCTGAGAATGTTGGTTTGGGGTTTTTTTTTCTTGAAAAAAAGGATGTGGAAAGGATGCTGTTTACTGTTTCATTTTATTGTTTTGATAACACACCCATGCATTGCTCTTTGCTCTTCAGACATAATGCTCTGACATTATTTTTGATATAGCACCATATCTTCCTAAAACACGTACTGCTTTCAAACGTCATTTTCTAAGATAACAACCATGCCTTAAAAGCAAATGTTTGGTACCAGAGGAAGGAATGCTGTTGGCTAAAGAAGTTGTTTAAAATGCCGTTGAAATGGTTGTAAGCCTTCTACAATAGTCATACACTTTATGTAAAGATTTCTAGTATATATATAATTCATGTGTTAAAAATACAACTCTTAGCAGCTAATTAATATAAGAACATAATATAAATAATTATAAAAAGTGTAGACAAGAGAGAAACATTTTCATTGTAATTATTTTACACATGCTTGTAGACTTTGTATTATCCCAGAGTAATTCTGTCTCCGAGGCACTGGTCTTAGCCAAGCAGATGACAGAAAACAAAAACCTGATGGAATTCCATTAATTAGTTTGAATTCATTCCCTAGTAAAGAAAAAGACAAAACCAAGAGCATCTGCATACAAATATATTATCTTTAAATAAATAGGCATGGAATTACATTTATAGAAACCTAGATTTATGAGAATAAATAATAAAAACACTATTATCCATTTTTGTGTTAATCTTGAGTATCTTCATCTTTCTGGAACCAGATACACTGTACTGACAGCCAAACAAATTCCTAGGAGTAGTTTGCAGAAGGGTGTGACTTTGACATGCTACAGTCTTCCTTCCCCTAACCCTCTTATCAGGCTATCTACCTGCTCTTAACTTCTACTTAATTGATTTAGAAGGAATATGCTGGTTCTCGGTTGACTAAGATTCTGACAATATTAAAAACAAAATGCTAAAGCTTTAGATGGCAACTGAAAAATAGAAGATCAAATAGAGAACTGACATGAAGCACACTTGCATCTCCTGGAGCCTAACTGAAGCAAATGGTGCCTTCATATGCTAAAATGCAGTGAGAGAATCTTAGCCTGATGTTTACCTATTCACTCTTGGCTCCTGCAGTAGTTTTCATTCTGAACATTTTTTACTGAGATAATATTTTGCTGTTTTTTTGACATACAGTGGTGGTGTGTCTCTCTGATATGGAGGAGTTATAGCTAGCTCACATTACTGTTACTCATATTTGTACAGGAAACTTGGCCCTTAAAGTACACAAGGGAATGTATAGTCTGCTCCACGTACACAGGCTTTGGAAATGATTCATTAAACAATACCTACTGCAGGTATTTATTTCATAATCAATATTAATTAGTTGCCATCACACATTTTGGTGTTTTGTTTGCAGTAATACCGGTCATTGTACATGAGTAAAGAGGAATAACTTCACATTCTTTCTAAATTCATTGCTATGTGCAATAATCATATATTATCATTCAAATTTACCTCTGCTATATTTATGTCAGGTGGCCCAGCAGTATTTTCAATTTCAGAGTGCTGCCTGTATTATAAATGGGTATTTTGCTTCCTAGTGTAATACAACACAAATGTGTAATTAACAGTGGGAAGAACAATTTCTGCAGCTTATCCTTGGACAGGTTTCTACTAATTTAATTTGTCATTGCAATTGTTGGAATACAATATTCAAACACAGCTCAGGATGTGGCTTCCTCAAAAACCTTTGGTCAGTGTTTGAGTGGCTGCTGAAGCCATACACTGTTTCTGCTGTCTATAACTGCCTGATGCTCCTAGGAACATGGGTAGGTTCTTGCAGCAGGGACAGTGAATTGTATGGTATGTACAAATTACCTCTCCTCAGAGATGAATGATTCATTTTTATTATAAAAAGCACTTTTATTAATATTGAATTACTCCACACATTTTTTTTTCTTTACATCATTTATTTAGAATATAGAAGCAAAGAAAATCGTCACATGATTCCTCATGTGATACCTGTACAATCTGAAAATATTTTACAAAACATCATGAGAACACCAGCACATGGAGGAAGGATTATTATGACCTAGATGAGTTTAACTTGTCACATGTATGTTTACTTTAAAAGTACCAATACTATGCTCTTCTCTCACCGTCTGTTCCCCTTCGCTCTCTGCACTTTCCCGCTTGCCTTATTTAGAAGAGAATGAATTAATCTGCATTTTTTAAAAAAAAGTAGCCTTGATTTCCTGTGATTTTTCTGCAATTTTCCTTCAGATTCAAACTTCTAAATTATATAGGGAAATATGGTCCCACATTCACATGCAAACTATTTTTAGAGAACATGAATAATTACACCAGATGGTTGTTTAATTCTCTTGGCATTATCTCTACTGTACATTTATGGCTTAAAGTAATATTTCCTTACACTTTTCAGTATATGTGGAAGGTCACGGGTAAATCCCATTTCATTATTTACATTTGATCCCTTTTATAGACATATTTCAATGCTACAGCTGTCAAAGGCTACAGAGATGCTGATATGCAGTCTTCTTAGTAAACTACTCAGCTCTTGAAGCCAAAGAAGTATGTTCATAAGAAAACGTTACATCTTTGGCAGCAGATTGTTGTTAGTGTTTTATATACAAAGGAGCACTACTTATTCTATGATTGCCTCCATTTAATCTTCTGAGATTTACTAAAATTATGCCTTTCAATTGCCTCTTCATTTTATGCAGCAGTGAAAACAGGAGAGGTGTTTCTTCACATTCTGCGTACCTTGACTGCTTTGTGAGTTGCAGAGAAAATCTCTGAATTTGGTCTCTTCAGTTGCTTAGTGAAATTACCTAGGCAATTACTCCCTTCCAAATTCTTAAACATTTGGACCTCTGTAAAAGATGTATTCTTTATGTGTTATTTCTGAAAGCCACAGATTGTTAGGTGTCAAAGTTAATTCAGCTGATATAGAAAGCTTATAAGCACATATTCTCAGGAAGTAGCTGGCACTAGACTGTTGGAGGATGAAAATTTTGTAACAGGAAAACTTCTGAAATATATTTTTGTTCTGCTCTGGAATAAAAATAAAATCTTTCAAACACAGATATATATCAAAGTACCTGTCTGGCTCCAAAACTCAAGCAGTTCTGTTTAATAAGTGTATTTATAACTCATGATGCTCAGAGAGTTGGCCTTAGTCATGGGAGCCATCTGCTGTGGATAATTCCTAAATTTTTGATCCAGCATGTCTTTGGATAAGGCAGAATAAGCCTTTACTTTTGCCTCCACATGTCAGACTAGTATTGTATCTATGTGTTCTAGAAACATTTCAGGTCTAATAAATATGTTGGTGGTTTTTGCCAGAAAGGTTCTGATCACCTCAGCTAAGGCTGAGCAGTGAGGTATGTGAGAAAACAGAGAAATCCTGGTGCTTTTTGGCTTTTCTGAAACTAGAAGTGTCTGAGCAGCCCAGTAACTGTCTCCCATGTAGAAAAACATATCTATATTCAGCATAAAAGAATGCATTTCACTGATTTCTGCTATATATTTCTATACACCTGCAAGTTATGTGTAACAAGCAAAAAATTTTGCACTGCATGCAGCAATTGACCTTTCATTATCCTCACCCACAACAGAGTGTCTGTGCTATGAAAGGAAATGTAGTTTAGGATACAGGGAAGGGAAGGGAAGGGAAGGGAAGGGAAGCATCATTCAGCATCGCTTTGCTAGTTTGGTGTCAATACCAAGTCTCATCTGTTGAGATATTTCATGTATTTGAGATTATAATCATTAATATTTTGTCATTTCTTAAATGCTTGCATTCAAGGACTGCTCTGTGTAGCAGAGATCTGATTAATTACATAGTTTGTATACTAGGTGTCAGGAAATGAAAATATATGGTGTTGTTCCTGGTTTACAATGTACCTTTCTTGTGGAGAGCATGTAACTGAAATGTGTGTGTAAATTTTAACATGTGACTCAGTACGAATGGATGAAAGAATCAGTTCATTTACATATTTCTTGCAAAAGAGTACTGAGTATAGATTCAAGTTATGCTAATTTATAGGTATGATTTTATTCCTTGTGGCATTATCTCTCCATGTCTGTATCACTGTACGTGTGTCCCTTTCTGTATAGGTGTTGAGTCCAGTGGGAAGATAAATTAAAAATCTCAATCAAATACAGTGCAAGTGCAATCTCCAAAACACTGGAACATTCTCTGGAGAAGAAGGGTCCTTCCTTGGTGGACAGAACAGGTTTGGGGCTAGTCAAAGAAAAGTTCTGCAGGTGAATGCCAGCTATGTAAATTTACCACCTGACCTCCTTTGCACTTTCTGCAGATGTAAGACATGAGTTCAATTCCTCTAAATTTGTTCTTTTTCTTGTCTCGGTTAGGAGGCATTGCTTCCATTCTAACCTAGAGTAACTTCTTAGCTCCCACCAAACCAGTCTAGTTTATGCACTTGAGAAATATTAGAAAGAAAAAAGGCAAAATGTGGCAACATATGTCAAGCTCATCAATTCTGAACTAATCATAAATATACTGAGCAAGTGTGACATGTTGATGCAAAAGGACTTTATTTTTGGCATATGGAGAAGAGAAATGCAGGACTCAGCCACAAATGTTGATGTGTAACACAGAAAACAAGCTGCTGCTAGAAAATTATACCTGTCTCTTAAATGATAAATTCTCACCATCACTCAAAGCTAAAAGAAATTCCACATCTTTGTCACTACAGTTCCCATATATATAACTTATCTAAGAGAAGATGTCATTTTAAATGGAAACATGACATATCCAGATAGATTATCTAATTAAGTTTGTAACTGCAATATAAACTACAATGTAGAAGGGAGAAATATGAGATAAAAAACAGGGTTAATTTGTGTTTAGAACTCTAAGGTAACACAGCTGGACTGTTCATTTCACAGGGTTGTTTTATCTTTGCTGAGAGGTAGCAAAAGCTTCCATGCTTTACATTATGCTCTGCACTGTCAGGTCAGATGTGAACATCTTGTATGCAGAAATCATTAGTGGAATTGTAATAACCTTTTTTTTTTTTTTTTTCATCAAAACGATGAACTTTTAATAAACAGTAAACTTGACTTTTAAATCTTTTTCATCACTCCTTACAGATTTGTAAGGAATGGGGTAAGTGTTGGTGCTGATAGGTTGTAATAGAAGAATGAATGAAGAGCAATTTACAGGTTTCTAGGTGTTTTTTGTGTGTAGACATAGCAGTTCTCTTGTTTCTTTCTAACAAGACAAAGTTTATCAAGCATTTTCAAGGTGCTGGAAAAAATATTACCAGAGCTATACCAGCTCAGTTATACTGGCAGTTGTGCTCATCACTGTGTTCCAATAGAACTTCTCTCTTCACTGGAGTTTGACTAGGGATATACTGTGATGAAAACACATTTGGCAACAACACTTGAAAGAGTAAGTTTTGTAGTCTCTGTGTACAGTGGGGAATTCTAGATAGTGTATCAAATACTTGGGTCCTTCTTTTAATAGTGTTTAATAGCGTTAATAGTGTCTATCTGATTTCTGTCCACCACCTTGAGACTCTTCATCTGGACACAGAAAACTCTGATGGCAGATGTCTGCCTTCACCTATGGAAGAGTAATTTCTCTTCCTTCTATGTTGTTTTGACTGTTACATCAGCTCAAAGAAACATTCCTATTTGTCATGATATTTGAGAAGGTGCAAGGCTTTCCTGACTCCTGAGTGCTACCTAGTGCACATTGATCCTACTTTCTGCTTAATGATGGAAAACTATCTCAAAATAAAGTGGGAAGTGACTATATGGTAGCTTAATGTTGAAGGTTGAAAGTGCTGTAAATGTGTCATAGCACAGTAATATTATTGCTTCGCAGTAAACAACAGAGCTTAAAAGACACTATCATTTTCTTCTCATAAACACCTTTAATCATAGTTTTATTGTACCTTCGTCATTTATTAAGGCAATAATGCAATTATTAATAACTTAAGCATTACTTTATAGTAAAATCTTTATTATCAGGTGTACTGCCACCAGAGTCAGCTAGTTCAAATAGAGTCTGCATCTTCCACATTAGGAGGATAGATATGCACTATCCCCAGATTGTCAAAGTTAGTAGAGTAGCAAGTGATTTTCTACAGATAGGGTCAAATTTATTGCTCTGTATTACACCAGACAACTTAGAAAGAGCTTCAGATAGCTATATCAGATTAAGAATTGGACCAAATGGTACCGTGGGCAGGTGCCATTATCTTTTTTTAAATTAATTTATTCAGCTTTCCTAAAATTTATTTGAACAAAAACTGTTACTCTGCCTTGTATGTAGTGTCTGACAATTTGATGGATGGAACACATTTTCTCATATTAGTAGAAAAGGAGAACACCTCCCTGCAGAAAAGGGATATAAGATTTGCGTGGAAAATACCTTCTTTCTTTGTCAGGGCAGTTGAAAGATTACAATAATAATAATAATAATACATAATGCTAGACCAGCGACAAAAGATTTAAAAGTTCATCCTTGACCCTCCTATTCTCTCCCTAAAGGTACTGCAGCATTCTGCATAAAAGGGACTGATGTATTCACTTCAGTACTGATTAGACAGGGATCTGCATTACAAACAAAATGGAAATAGTCACACAAACATACTGCTGTCAGTGCCAACAAAACAGGCAAAAAGTGACCTGGTAGAGGCACTACTCACCACACTGGATCCAGTACTGACTAGGGATCCTCCACAAAACAGTTATGAAATAAAGGAGCCAAACCCTCTTCCTGGTAGGTACTATATTCCCTCTGGGACAGCTTTCTCTGTAATTGACACTACATGACCTTTTTTTTTTTTTTTTACTGTTTGGCCCTGACACAGAAACCTGCTTTGTAAAGGAATACACAGTATGCTAAAATTGAAAAGCAGGTCTTTCTAACTTTATCAAGGGTCAAAAGGAAAAAGTTACCCAACCAGGCTTTGTCTGTATGCCTGATTTCTTCTGCAAGTCTCTTGTGTCTGCAACACAGTCCTAAAGTCAACAAGGAACCAGGAAAGAGCAGCACAACAAATATGCAGATAGGTTCCAGCAGCAGGACTTTTTTACATTGCAGGACTACCTCAGACTACTGCCAGCATTTCTCCAAATTTCAGCAGGCCATCTCCAAGGGTCAGATAAGCCACCACACTATTATTCCAGATTTATTTTTTTTTTCCTATAACATTATTTATGGTCTCTGTCATGACCTGGTAAAGAGACATATTCATTGTCCCCACTTATGGGTTTGCATGATGAACACACAGCTTTCTAAAAAGAAAGTTGGGTGCTTAAATCTGTGATGAGAGGATGCAATCTGGAAAGATACATTTATCTGCCAGGATATGCTGTACTGCATCTGTAACCAGGCAGATCTACAGTCAAAACCACATTCAGACTGGTGAAGCTCCACTGGTAGAGTGGAGCATTTCCAAGGCATCTTTAAATTGATTGAAAAAAAGGAATTTCTGTGAAACAAAACTATATTCCTGTAGGAGACAGGAGTTAAGAAATGAGCAGTTGGCTTAATTAAATCAGTCATCGGGACTGGTGATTGTAGAAAGCTTTGGAAGAAAATATACACTTACTGGGGTAATTATACCAAAGAAAGAAATTGTAAAATCAATGCAATCATTTCAGTCTGTATTTATTTCAGAGAGAAGAAGCCAAGGATAGGTCAATGATTGGGGTTCGCTTAGAGAAAACATGCCAGAAGATAGTTTAATGTGACTGTCACTAAACAGAATAACCCAGGAAGCAAAGTTTTATGCCATCATCATGTTATTGTTTGGTTTATCTGTACCTGCTTCTGAATAAAGTTTTGCTAAATAATCCTGCTTTCTCTTTTTCATCTTATGATTTAAGTGATGTTGAATTATTTCAGAGATGCTTCAAACTCCCTCTGCACATAGAAGGGTCAAGTTCTCTTCTTCAATGGCCGTCATCCAAGGAGGACCCTGTCCACGCTGTCTTCAGTCCTGATCTGTGTATTCTTGAATCCAGTTCCAGAATCCAGCTCCTGAATCAGGTTCCCATATGCTTCTGAGTCCAGTTTTGGACTTCCACAGTGCCTGCTCTGCAGCATCAGTGGTGACGGTGATGTAATTGCCATCAAGGGGGGTGTATTCAATTTTGGGTTTGTATATAGTTGTATATGCTTCATTTGATTATTATTATTTTCATTTAAGCTGGTTTAGGGTTTTTTTTCCAATCCATAAGTGTCTCTCCTTTATTCCCTTTCTCTTCACTTTTGGGAAGGGAGTGGAGTTAATAGAGAGCAATCTGTCATTTATCTAGTGTCTGGTCCAGCCCTAATCTTTGACAGAATCAAAGGCAGAGAAATGGAAGTATCAGCATGCTTTGCAGAGTATCAAGCATGGAAACAGAGGCATAAGGATAAAAGGGGCCAGCTGCATGCTAGCTGGTTAGTACACTTGTCTGGCCATGTCCTATGACTAATCCCTGTCATCTGTCCTGCATTCTCATCAAACTCCATTTCTATTTTCCTAGGTGAGGGACTCTATGTGCTATGTGCACGTGTGGGATGGATGTCAGCAGATTAAATCAGATCACAGGTAAAGGCGTCCTGTGTGTGTCTGATGAAACGACTGGAGAGAGCAAAGTACATGCGTCTTGTGTTGGTGTGCATGTTGGTGTGTGAATGCTAGCAAACATCAAGCTGGATCAGCTAGGGGATAGGATAAGAAGTTTTATACCCTGGTTTTAGAGTTGTCAGAGGTCTAGGCCAAATAGCAGAGAGGTGAATAGCAGAGAGTTGACTACTGGAGGGAGCAGGAGGGATCCAAGCCAGTCACTGGAGAGACTATGGGGACTGGTGTACAGCTACTGGTGAGGTCCTAAGACTGAACCAGCTACCTGGGAGACTCATTTGTATGTGTGTGTCTGTGTGCATGAGACAACTTATGGTAAGATCATCTAAAGACACTTACTAGAGGTATCTAGAATGCTTATGGGTGGGTGGGGTGGTTGACATAGGTGTGAAAGGCAGAGGGCTATCCATACCGATAACTGTAATATGCCTGTGGACCTCTTGCGTCTAGATGCCAAAAGCTAGGGAGACCCGTGATCCAGTAACAGCTACTGGATAGTCTGTGTGTCTGCTACTGGAGGAACTGCGTATGTATGCATATATTTGTGTATGTATATACACTGACAAGAAACTGTAAAGAGCTTTACTGCTAAGAAGTTCAGTGCCTCTGAAACTATCATAAATTACTTCAAGTGGGTATTGGCCAAGTTTAACGAAGATAGTTCTGGAATAAAATAAAGATCAAAATAAAAACCAGAGTGATATATTATGTTGTCCCACTGAGACAGAATATAAAAATTCTCCCGGCTCTCTAATGAATGTTAAATTGTAATGAGCAATGCATTTGCTACCAAGGAACAAAGTCTGCATTATCAGCAAACAGAAAAATATCTTTTCTGCTAGACTATATGGTATTTTGTCTGTATGCAATACAGTCCCCTGTGGTGAACTCTTGTAGCATTATGTGTTTTGGAGCAAAAAAAGGAGGACTAGAAATAGAAGTTGAGGGTTACTATTTTGCAACTACAGTGTTTGGGGTTCTGTGCAAATTATGTGCGTTATCATCGTTAATGTTGTATGATTTCAATGGGTAATCATGTGTCCTTGTTAATCTCTGGGCCAAAAGAATAAATGAGATAAAAGTGGAAAATTGCATTAAATTAATCTATTCTTGTGACAAAATAGTGATGAGAACTGAAAGTCATTCACAAGACAAGCAAAAATCTGTTTTGTTCTGATGCCTCATAAGGAGTAATCACAGAAATGGATGAAATAGCTTGAACTGAAATATGAGAAAGAAAGGAGCTGCGTCTCTTTATAAAGCAAGCACTCCATTGATCCCTTGAAATTGTATATCACAAAAGGAAAAGCTTGCAGACTTGGAGAAACAAGTCTCATTTAAATGACTACATGAGTAAGATCAAGTCCTTCAAAGTCTTTGTCCCTGTTACAAAGTTCTTTTGGCACAACTTTGTCAGTTCATAATGAGTTCATGATGGAATACATTCCAGTGCAGTACTGCCTGTAAAATCTCAGGAAGAGACAGTTATGTCAAATAGAAAAAATCCTTTGGCAGTGAAATTTATTGGGGACAGACTGATTTGGCTCCCCTGCATTAAGCTTTCACATGAAAACACTGATAAATTCATGTAACTCTGGGTCTGTAATGTAGTATAAAATATATCTGCTCTATCGCAGTGTGGGGTCCTTCCAGGATGGCTGTGTTGGAAATATAAATGTGTCACAAAAGTGTATCCGGAGGAAGCAGGTCACCTTCAAAGTCAGTGTAAATGTCTCACTTCTTGTTCCAGTCACAGACCCCAGGAATAGTACTAAATTATTATGAGATGCCCATCTCTCATTTGTAATGTGCACTGGAAGAGACATTTCAACAGGAAGGCATGGAAAGTACTATGTCCTTTTTTTAAACTTTTTTTGGTATCAAACTGTTACACTTTTCACAGGTGCTTGAATTATATGTTTTCCTTATTTTTCTGGGCACACAGTTTGAAACTCTGGAGTCTGATTTGCACAGGTGCAGAGTACACAAAGCTGCAGGTGAAGTCCATGTGGTGTGAACACATTAAATGCTCTATAACTCTAAGTTGAAATGCAATTTTAACATTGTAAGGTTATATACTGAACTACTTCACTGAATTTTTCAGGGGTAAGGAAATGATGAGCTATAGGCAGACACCTGGAGTAAAATCTTTCATGAAAAATTGTTGAAATTTGGCAAAATTATATGAAAGTGAAACCCGGGTCTTTGTATGAGTGGGATGTGTTCAGCATGCTTAAGAAAATGTGACAAAACCTTAGTCTGATTTATGATAACTATTTTCAGAATCTCTATTGTTCATTATAAAAACCTTTCTACTGTGACAGAAAAAGTTTAGAATCAACTAGCAGAAGCTTATTTTCAATTCAAAATTAATGGCAGAGATGTTTTTCTTCCAAATACTAAAAGCACTTACAACATAAGAGAGGCTAATTGACTGTCAAATTTACATCAGTTAATGGTAATTTGCAGGTACTTAAGTTTAAAGATATCCACATTCGTTTTGCTGTGTCCAACTCTTTGGGAGCCTTATATTCTCTGTTAATGGAAATGGCATTAATTGAAGAGAGAAAACTATAACCTTTGATAAGGTAAGAAGAAATTATGCCTCAATTAAGGAATGTATTTTTTATTTTCAAATTTAATTATAATTTTTACTTTTGGTCCTGCTTCAAAAGATTGAGCAGTTCTGATGATATGTCATCTGATCTGTATAACATCATATGGAATATATTTTCACATAATTTCAGCATTACTATCTGTTGCTAAAAGAGAATAGATACCGATAGAACATCACTTTGGGGAAAAGGGAGTTAACAAAAATGGACTCTTACAGAGCTGACTGCACAATAATTTTTCCTTTAGTTTAAAATAGTTAATTTATAACCAGTGGAGAATTAATTAGTATAGAAGAAGTATGTATGTATGGAACCAAGTATGGAATCCAAAGATCTGAATTTTACAAAATCCCAATCTAAGTTCCCTTGAGGTTGTAACTGAAATTGTAGCTCTATTTCCATATTAAATAGAAAGTTGCTTAGATTTCAAATAATAAACTCATAAATCGGGCAATTCTGGATCATAATGGCTGATCTTATAACTGTTTTGCTCTACAGTAGATTGTGTGACAGGTATTCTTGAAATAATACTCAAGACAATAGACAGAAAAGAAAATAAGAAAAGGGGATAAAAATGTCAGAAGGAAAATAAACTAAACAATTAAAATTCAAGGTAGTATCAGTGGAACAAACTAGAAGTATTTGCAGTGCATTAGGTATATATGATATTATTACAGTGACAGAGAACACTGAAAGGCACCTTTTTTGCATCTGTGTCCAAAAGGGAACAAAACCTTGGATTCAAACATTCAAGTCTAGATTGCACTGGCAGGTTCCTCCAAGACCTACCCATTAGTTACTTGTATGTAAGCATGAAACTTTTATGGTATGTTTAAGTATAATGATTTGGAAGCACTTATTTTACATCTAAATAATGCTCTATTGCTGTTTGGAGGTTTATCTGGTTTTATTGTAATGAATTGTCAGAGAATGATCTATGTAAAGTTGCCTTTGAAGACAGCAAATGAAAAGCTATTTGCTACTTTTTCCAGTATAATTTCTCTTTCTTTTTAAATTTGGACAAATTTCATGTCTATGAAGGTCACATAATCAATGTAGCAAATACAGGAGAGAGGAGGTATTACAGTGGAAAGGGAAGAAAATAGTCTTCCATTGTTCATACAGTCACACCACTGACATGGAATATTGGGTAACAGTTTCTCCAATTTCAAAAATTGTTAAACTGAACTCAGAAAATATCTTAAAAAAATAGAAGTGGCTTGGTGTAGTCTGGAGGTTTCTTAAAAGAAAATACGATATTACATGATGTCTTAGTGAAAATGTTTAAGCAAGTGTTTGAGGATATTGGAGTAAAAATACACAAAAATTGAACTAAAAACTTCTTATTTTATTTTGGTTTTTTTCCTAGTTTTGTTTTAAAGAGGTTTAAGTAAAAGTGGCTTACTTGTTTCCTTCAGGAAGGAAAGTTCAGTAGTGCTTGAGGTAGCCAAGACAAGAAAGGTAATACCTAGTGCAGATATTGGGAACAGTAAATTATAAAATGTTCTTATTCAACCAATTTTCAGTCAATGTAGTAACAGAAAGGTTTTACTTTGTCCTCACTTAAGATCTTGTACTTGGGTTTTGGCACACAGGTCTGTTGTTTCCTGTGCTACCAATTCCTGATCAGTAACACAGCAGAGAGCTGCACCTTCTTCCCCAGGTAGATATTTGATATCCATATGCAGCACAGACTTTTATTTTTGCAGCTTTTGAGCCTTCCACCACTGGGTGGAGGAAGAACAAGCTGTAGTCATAACTAATGGGAAGGAAAAGATTAGATTCTGTGGCAGGGGGGTTGGACTCAATAATCTCCTACAGTCCCTTCCAACCCCTAACATTATAAGATTCTATGATTCTATGAAAAGGGGACAAAGAAGAATGAAGAGTAATTTCCCTGAATTCCTCCTTCCCCAAATTATGCAGTGTGATGCCACAAAGAAGATCATATTAGGCACATTCTTCCTAGTTGCAAAGACCAGATCAGGTAAGTCCAGTCTGCTTGAAAGTTTTAGCAGTAAAGTAATGCGTGATTCTGGGTCTGCCTCCCTGTTCTGGATCTGTAACAGTGTTCTGCCCTAAGTCTGGTTCCTGGTTTAGAAGTTCATAAATATTCATTCCAAGTCTGAGAGTAAGGGCAGAGAAATAGCCCTTCACCTTTCCTTGTCCTCATCTGATACCAAAAGCATCTTAAGAAACAGTGGAGCAGAAGCAGCACAGACAGTGTGATGCCTCCTTGTAATAAGGGGTGCAAAGCAGGTGCAAAACTTCTCCTTTTTTTTTTTTTCCACCTGGCTCAGAGTAACATTATTCCATCCTTTGATAGGAGATCTGGGAAGCTCTCTTGAGGCAGCACCAGGTGATGAGCTTTTTGAAAAGCCTGAGAAGTATCTTCCCCCAGTACAGACCATGACATCATCTGTCCAGGTTCTGACAGATATGAAGTCAGTCTGGGGTACATCAGTTTATGGGAAGTAGCTCCAAACTTTATATTACCCCATTAGTGCCACCATTTAGGAATATCCCCTCAGAATATAATTTTGGAAAGCCTGCTCTTTCTGTATGTCCTCTATTAAGACAGTTGGACTCCACATGGCATCCCTCACCTTGTTGCTCTGTAAAGGAACCAAATTGCTTTTGTCTAATGCCACCACTTGCAGCCAGAACGCCTTGGTGTTTATGAAACCTATAAGGATCCTCATAAATTTTGAGCAGTAGAACCTCAGTAGATCATTTTCTCAAATCTAAAGCACAGGAAGTAATTTGAAAATAATATACAGGGAATACATGTTGTTTTTTTTCAAATGAGATTGAACTGTGGACTCTGTTCCATGTGAAATTATTGAGACTAAAAATATGCCAAGAAAAAAACTGCAAATTTACAACAGAAATAAGAACTATCTGTTATTATAATCAATACAAATAATTTTTGGAAGGGGCTTTAAACTTTGTGCTTCATTCTGCAGTCACTCTGGAGCAAGTGCTAGCCCCTATATATGTGTTTGAGATCACCCTGCATTTTACTTTGGTGGGGTTGATTGCTTAATTTTTTGAAATATGAAGTGTATTAAATTTAATCCTCTTGTTGCAATCATTATGTTTCTTTGCTGTGGACTCCGGTAGGACTTTGCTGTTCCTCTTTCCCCTGTCATTTTGGACAGTTTGTAATTCTTCCTTTGGTCTTTTTAATCAATCCAGAGAGAGGTGGATTACTTTCAGTAACTACTGTTACTTTTCAGTATTTGGAAGAAAGGACCCAGAGGACAAAAGGACTAATGAGAAGGAGGGGCGCAGCTTATTTTGTTCATTACCATGCTGTAGTCCTGAACTCATCTTTTATGCATATTAACATCTGCTCTTCTCTCTTAAGAAAATGTTGATACTCTGACATGCATTTGAGTGATAAACTGATATTTCTTCAAGTGGAAACATTATCTTAAATTGCTTGAAAAGGACTAGTCTTCAAATGTTTTTAACTCTTTAATATTTGAAAAAGCCACAGAATTAAAAAAAAAAACCCAAACCACCAAACAAATGAACACCTTCACTGTAAGCATTTCATTGGGCAGTTTTTCAAAGTAATGCAGTTTAACTATTACATTAACTTAATGGCTATTTTCCCCTACTTTAACCATGTTAAATGTGCCGGCAATAATGAGCTTATAATGCTGCCTCTTTCAAGTCTCAGAGGCATCTTTAGAGCTCCGCTTATCTCCTGGATCATAAAGCTGCATAATTTAGTATCCAAACAATTCATTTAAAACTGAAACACTTTGAATTACTGTAAATTAATCAGGAAAAAAAAAAAGAAATCTTAACATGTCTATTCTGTTTATTTCCATTTAGCAAAGTTGGAAATATAAGACAAATAAAACTTTACAATATTCTGCTTTCTACTTATAAATCAAGTGCTATAAATATACCTAAGACTATAAGGGACATTTTTGAAACCTTTTGCAAAAAAGTTCCTCATGGCTAGTAAGCTACGATGATTATTTTGATGGAACAAGCCTTTTAGATTTTTCAATATGATTAACAAGTAGAAACACTTTTAAAATAAATTGACATTTCTAACTTATTTCCTGATTTGCAAGAGATAGTTGCACAGAGGTAGCTGATGTACGTAATCAGAACTGCTGCCCCATTCTGCAACTCACAGCACCATATCACTTAATATTTTAAAATATTTCTGTACCTAGATGTACCTTTGTGTTATTTTCTTTGTTATGCTGCTTAATTGCATTTGTTGTTTGTAGGTGGGAATACTGCTAACCAAGAAGAAAATCATAAGAAGATATTTGATGTAATTCTTGCTTGTATCAGCAGGACTTGGATCTAACAAAAGGCTATGTCTAATGTTGTGGCATACTTTATTTGAGTACACAAATGTCAATTATAAGCCCCATATTTATGCACACAGTGTCACCAAAATTTCATGAGGATAAATAGTTATAAAAGTAACTTCTCTACCTTACTTGAGATGTCTTCATCTGATCTAGTATCCATCTGTAATCATGATGTTGTGGGATGCAACCCATTTACTCAATTTTAGGATAATTATAGATGTCTACATGTGGTCAAGTGAATCTTTGTCCAGAAACCTTTTTGCTCCATTGGGAGAGTTGCTTAGTTACTAGTACCCACAGGGTTATGAATGAAATCCAGTCCCTGTTCCTGTGGTAGCTACGTTACTCATGGCAACAGTAACTGTCCACTCAAATTTAGAATAGGGTCTGAATTTCCCATTTCTGACCCTTTTTTCTTAAATGAGTAGTACTTTCACTGGTTTGCCTTATTTCTTGTCAGCTTTGTCTAGTACATGTTTTACAGAATACAGGGAATCCAGATTCATGCTTTTCAGCTGAATGTCCTTCTTTCCACTGATCTGTAAAATCATACCTTTTCTTTGTATCTTGCATGTGTTGTTCCTTCTGTTCCATGCATTTTCTGCTGTGACTTTCATAGGCTAAATGGAGGATGCTTCTTTCCCAGGCTAAACTATCCTCCACAGTCCAGAAGTGCATAAAGGACTCTGACTAATTTCAGTCACATCTTATCCATTCTCTCTGTCATTTTCTCCTTAGACAAAGAACTGTATATGCAGTGATTTGGTTTTAATTCCTTTTTAGTTACTTAATTTATTTTATTTAATTGCCTATTCTGCATTGTATCTGTATTAGAGTGAACAAGTCTGACAAACTGTATTTTGATTTTTGGAAAAGAAGAATCAAATTTTTGATGGACATTAGCTCCTGTGGGAATTTTTGTCTTTTTTTTTTTTTT
>VWZY01002809.1:189262-214371 GCA_013399075.1 Chloroceryle aenea
TTTTTTTCTAATCAGAAGTAATTTATCAGCTAAAAGGTATTTAAAAATTTTTAATTCTATGAAAACCTGAATGGATTTTGACTTTTATTCCTATCTAGGAGTGGAAATAGTGAATATATGACAGGGTTGAAATTCCAATTTCCATCTATCTTTAGTAATTAGAAAATATTTTTAATGTGATTAACTTGTTCTTTTCTGCTCAACACTAATATTGTTCAACTCCTTTGCCTTAAGCTTATTTATACAGATAGGAAGTTAGAGGTAATGAGAAAAGCTATCAAAACCAGAGTGAAAAATGGGTCATTTCCTTAACATTTAGATTCAGAGTATTGGCAAGGAGAAGAAAAGGCAGCAGTTCACCCACAGCAGCCACTTAGTGTTTTTAATTTATGAGTATACGACTTTGTATGTAAAATAGGGAACCTTGTTTCTTTCTTTATAATACAGATACACAATTAAAATGAAGCTTTATTTTTAACTTAGAAATAAAAAGAAAGGCAACTAGAAACTGTCAGGAGACAAACAAATAAAAAATAAATAAATTTTAAAAAGAAAATGGAGTTTTTCTTATGGTTTTTATCATGTAAGCAATGTCACTATGCTGCAGTTGATTGCAACATCTGATTATATAAAACTATGTGATTCCTCTAAAATTGATGTTGTTAGCTGTTCTTTGAATTAAAGCAATTCTACTTGAATCTAACAATCTTTACAATTAGTATGTAACTGTCCATAAAAAGTACTGATTCCTTTAATGAACCTGCTGCTACCATTGTTTACTACCTCAAATTTAAAGGGGGGAAAAAACACAGTCAGCAAGCAAATCTCATATTACTGGTTTTTCCATTTCTGTAGTCCAATTATAATTTCTAATTACACAGTGCAAGTCTGAAAAAAAAAATTCTTATTGTGTGTAACAAGATGAACTGGAGCAGGATGCCTAGAGAGATGGTAGAAGCCCCATCCTGAAAACATTTAAGGTCATGGCTCTGAGCAACCTCATCTATTCGAAGATGTCCCTGCTGACTGCAGGGAGGTTGGGCTTGATGACCTTTAAAGGCCTCTTCCAACCCAAAGCATTCTATGGAACTATAATTCTATGAAGTGGATGACATCTCCATGGTCAAACTATACCACAGATTTAATACAACTCCTCACAGAAAGTTGAGTATAATGATTACGTTTAACTCAACCAAATGTCACACTCCAGAACATGCAGGTCATCAAAATATTTCTTCATGATGGTAATTAATCAATTGTTCAGATATTCTTGCTTGATTTAGAATAACTAAAATATGATACTGAAAAACAATGAAAGAGGAATATCTGCTAAATGCACAGTTCTTTGAAAGAATGTTTAAGACACATGATGACTAAACTAGTTGCACTTCTCTATAGGAAGGTTTCTGTCACAGGTTTCACAGCTTTGATTTTTAGAAACTTAATGAAGTCAATCTCACAATTCCTCACAGGTAGCAGATGTAAAAAGTCAAGATAGTAAATGCTAAGTAACACAAGAAGAACAGGTTGGGATTTGGGATGTGTGTGTGTGTGTCCCCATCACTTTTTTAATTGGTAAATGTTAATTGCTCTGAGTCAAAAGTGTTCTCACTTTTTCATGCCTACACGTTTCAAAATTGCCAACATGTTCTATTTTGGCTTGTTATTGTCAGGATGTCACAGTCATGAGATGGTCCTACAGGGGCAGAGGAGCTGTGAGCCATGAGCAACATCAACCACAGGTGATTTTCTACCACTCCCAAGAAGGGATAGTCCAGTGACAGAAACCGGGGTCAACCAGCAGGACAGGGATCACCAGGCACTAGTGATGGGACCAAGGTCAGGAAAGTATATAAAGACAGGCTTGACTAAAAACATTGTGGATATATTTGTGTAAGCACTACCTTAGAAAAGGAGGGCATGTTGTGGTGCAGTATGTTCAACTCCGTAATAATGTAAGCACAGGATCATAGCAAAATTCGGGTTGGTAGGGACAGCAGAAGGTTACTAGTTCAGACTTCAAGGACATAATTTGTACCTTTTTAGTCTGGTGATGAAGTTCTTCAGAAGAAATTGTCTTTCTTTCCAGTGCTTCTAGGAATGCAATCCAGTGTCATCCAATGATGATAGGACAAGGGTCGATAGGTGCAAAATGGTACATAAGAACTTCCACATAAATCTGAGAAAAAAACTTACTCACATTGAGGGTAACAGAACACTGGAATAGACTGCCCAGAGAGGTTGTTGGATACCCTTCTCTGGAGGCATTCAAAACCCACCTGGACATGTTCCTGTGTCACCTGACCTAGGCAATCCTGCTCCAGCAGGAGGATTGGACTAGATGATCTTTCAAGGTCCATTCCAATCCCTAACGTTCTTTGATTCTGTGATCAGGTAAGATAGGAAAAAAACTTGTCCTGTGACAATACTGGCAGATGTTAACTAGCTTCAGAAACTGCTGTATGTGATGCTGCAGACTTAAGGACCATTCTTCTGACAGAATGTTATTTCCCCTTTTTCCTCTCCCACTTTTGTTTAAATGTTCTCCCCACACTCCTTTTATTCAAGTAGTAATATGACAGAATCCTAGTGGAAAACTGTTATGTTGAGAGCACTGCAAGTCTGAGAAGTTGATATCAGTATTCCTGAGCAGCTGACTAAAATGCTTACAGTGTAATCCAGAAATGCTCACGTATCTGCTCTAAGTGGTAAACTGTGTTAAGCAGGATGTATAGTGTACTCTTTGTACACTGGACATGAAATAGTTAAAAAAGAAACTCATGTAATACTTTCAATATGGGACATTTGAGCATTAATTAAAAGTATGTGTTGAGTAAAATAACATATGTGCTCATAAAGATCTTAATATTTTATTGATATAGCACGTGTTTATAAATAAATATTTATTCATATGTCTGTATGTGTGTGTATGCCTGTACATGCATGATGGCAGATATTCAAGTGTGTTGGAAAATGTTAAGATAGATATTTGGAATGCTTTGAAACAACAGAACAAGGAGTCTCATCTGATAACATTGCTCACTTAGTAGTAAAACAATGGAAAGAGTTTGCCCTACCAGCACAAAGCTGTGCTCATGCTGTTTGGCTTTCTCTTTGCCAAGGGACCTTCAAACACTTACTGAGACTGATGTGGAAGTGCTGGGTCAAGTGTGAGAGTAACTGAGCTGTGTGTGGGTGTTAAGGTCAGTGTCTATCCAAGAAGCACCAAAATAGTTGCACTTGGGCAGTAGTTGTGGGGACAGTCTTCTGTCTTGATCAAGGAAAGAGGCCAGCTAGGTCAGTGTCCCCTAAAACAGGAGGCACCTTCCAAAGCAAGCGCATTTGGGAGGAGACTACCCCAACACCAGTTCTGCGCTATAGCTATTCCCACTTCTGATCACTTCTCTTTTAAGTGACAATCCTCAAAAACTGTGCTACAAGTTTAACTTAAATATACTAATTGTCCCAATATGGTTGATTAAAAATCAATCTAAAGTAAATTTCCTGCGGGCTTGAGGTACATATGGTGAATGAAATACCAGCTCCATTCATACCTTATTCTGATTTGATATGGCTTCTTCATAGTAATTTGAGGATGAAATCTTTGTGGTCACTGACTCTCCTACAGTCTAATTTGATTTGATGGAAACCTGGCAAGGGATCATACAATAGCACTCTGGGTTTAGTGATCAGAGAACCTCATTGCAATGACTCTCAATACTGCAGAGAACAGTTATCTTATGGTGCAGATGCAACTCTTGAAACTTAGGCTCAATAAAGTTGGAGTTACAAAATTCTTAGAAAAGTGGACTTCAAAACCGAAGTTAACAAGGAGATTCTAAAAATGTCATCATGGATTTAGGAAAATGCTAGTAACATTCTTCTGTGTCTTCCTGCTTCTGTTATAAAGTAGAACATTCAAAATTGCCTTTTAATTTTGTCAGTAGCTTTTCTGAATATTCTTCTGCATTTAGAAATGAATGCTATTTTGAATAAGTAAAAGATCAATGTGAAATACAATAACAATTAGTTTTCTGATAGAAGGAAAAATGTATTTATTGTTTCATTAGAACATGTGTAAACTTCTTTGTTAGTGAAGAAAATCTGAAATATTTTATGCCATATCAAGTAGAAAAAATGTATTGTAAGAAATGTTATAATTATTATGAAAGTGGAGAAAAATTGTCACTACAGCTCACAGATGTTTTCTTACGTTACCCCTACTCTCCTTGTAGCATGGACATGCACTGAGATCTCTTTAATTTTGTCTTTAAACTTCAGAGCACAGTGTGGCTTTTCAGGAGCAGACTTCTTGGTGAGGTGAACGTGTTACTGGTGGCTTCTGTTTTAATAAAGATTTGGCTTCTATTTTTAAACTTGTGCTCAATTTAGTACCATAATCCGCATTCCCTATGGATAAAAATAAACAAGTATTGCAATGAATATAGGTATCAAAGTCTATTAAATCCAGTGTGAGCTTCTTCTTACAGAAATGTCATGAGGTACTCTTTTGTCTAGAATAATACATAAAAATGAAAGGAAATCATTTTGTCTTGCTTTAGCATTCATTTTAATACATTACTGATAACCTGTAAGAGCAACATAGTAGACAGAAAGTATCCCCTTCAACTGTTCTTTTAGGACAAGTATTAAAAATGAAAGCATAAGATGCTAGATTTACTAGTTTTGTAACTCCTCTGACTTCAGTGCTTTACTCCACCACTGATTTTTTCCATTTGGAAATCTGTGATTTGTTACTGTAGAGCCAAATCTCTTTTTTTAAACATTCTCCTACAGCTGACACGCATGCTAAGTAATACAGCTGAGGCCATCTGTAAAAGCTGGGAATTAATTTTCCTCTTTATTGCTGCAGCTTATTTCATTCTGCTTTTCCCTTTATATTTATAATACAGAAAAAAAAAATCTCATTCCTTGAGAAAGCATTGCAGTTCATTTCCTTCCTTTATATATAACTTGTCAGTAAAGTAATCAATGCAACTGTTATCATTGGTACACACACTAACTACAGTATGAACATTGTCAGAAAAAAATTACTGAAATGGTAAATTAAATCAAGACATAAAACAAATCTTTTCTCTTTTGCTGATGAAAATCTGAGCCTAGAAAATAAAAATGAAAGAGTGAGAACTTTACCAATGAGCACGTGGAGTAAAAGGATGAATAAGAAAAACAAGTTAAGGAAAATGTAAGTTACTCCAAAACATGAGCAGAAGTCTTTGGGAAAAAGAAAAAAAATCTTTTTTTTTTGTTACCCAACTATGTTTTAAAATTAATGTGTAACTACTGGGCAAAACTCATCTTTTCAAGGGAAAAAAACCACATATGGGAAAGAGTTATGTTAAAGAAGACTGTGAAAAAATGAGGAAAATGTAAGCTTTTTGGTTTGTTTTTTGAATCCTGCTTTAGGATTAAAATGTCCATGCTGAAAATAGTACTTCCCCCAGGCTTCAAAATAAGAATGTGTAGAACAGGCAAGGGGCTTAGGTTACATTTAAAAGCTTTTTTTCTGAATCAAGCATTTCTCCTTCATTGTACTTGTTTAAATGAGGTGACTGAGTAGAGGGTCTATCTGTGGATCAGGTTGTGTTCCGGAGATCTCATTCACCACACAATTGAACTCCATGAAGAAGTCTTCCCCATGTATATATACATACATATGTATTGGTGCATATATGTGTGTATTATTCAATGTCCATTTGACGGGGAAATGGCTGCCAGTCATCTAACTGATGCTGTATTCTCCTTCTGCTCCAACACTCTTGCACCTTCTACTTGGTGGAATTCAAAGAGGAACAATAAGAAATATTAAGACTGTGCTTGATGATGATTGCTACTTCTTTTAGCAGCTCCAATTATTCTAGTCTTCATAGCATCTTTTACTGTACTTTGATATATTAGCCTTATGATGAACTGGGAATGGATGTGGATAGTTTTAGGCTCTTTTTTTTTTTAGGCATGCTGGCATCACTGTATCCCATTCTTTAGGTGTATAATTTTTTCTTGTCATTTTATAGGAACACTCCCCAAAACTAGCAGAACGGTGTCTAAAATGGAAGCATTGCTGTGAGGTTTATGAACGCGTCCTAACAAACTCACACATGAAGTCTTTAACAAAGCAGGGAACTCTGTCAGCTCTTTTCACCCTGCGTATCCAGCTCACCTCTGTTTCTACAGATATATCCTTGTAGCCTCATGCAGGCTACTCAGCTGTATGCAATGCAGGCACTTCCGTCTCCATTGCTTGCACATGCACCATTAAGTGAGCATTACCCTTTCTGTGCTGAGATGAAAGAAATATTTTCTGTAACACAATAGCTTTCCTTATCAGATTTATACTGCATAATACTTCAGTATTAAATATTTAAACTTAGATCTGTTGGAAGAAGGAAGTGTTTCCTTGGGGTAGAGTTATGTCTAAACTGCTCTTCCTCTCTGTGTTATGTGAAGAAACATTATTCTCATTTCATTCTCCACCTAATTACTCAACCAAGAGTGAATGAATTACTGGTGACTACATTTTCTGGATCAAATACGTCTGCTGCTTGATGTAGCATTTGTAAATAATGAATCTATCAAACACATTTACACCTTACCCTTCAAAGGAGCCTGAAATTAATTTCTAGACTTAAACGCTGAAATGTCTCCCGAGTACTCCAGTGAAATAGTAGGCCATTCTTTTTGCACAATATAAGCACCTTACAAGTGAAATACATCCAAGTACTGATAAATTTGAAATTAAATATTTCTTCATTAAAATTATCACTGCTTTACATATCATGACACGTGCAGTATTGGCGCTGGTGTGGTAGGACTGTTTGAGTGGGCAGGGGAAAATGCCATGAATTGATAAACTGGAGAAGGACAAAAACAAATCATCCTCATGAATAGGCCTATATAATCCTGTGCTTCCACTGATGTCCTCATGTCATGAAATCAAATCTAGTTCAGTGCGCTACCTGCAGATAGTGCTTGGCATGAGTGAGGTGCTGGGGTTTGGGCCTCAAGACAAAGGAAATCAGAAACTGGTTACCAGACACTTCTCCCCAAAGAATTTGAATCAGACAGTTCCTCAGCCCTACACTAGGATTTTCTGTGATGGTTAATGCCTTTAGCAGTTCCTTCCATTGTTTTAGCTATCATGAAACTAAAAGGTATTTAATTCCCTCATTATCTAACTGAAGTAAAAAATAGCACTTGAATATCTCAGTTCAAGATGATAATTATCCCTTTCACCATTTCTGCTTATCCCATGGGGGTAAGCAACCCCTTTTGCTAATCTGCCCTTCTGCTCTTCTTATGCCCATCACATTTTTTTCTTGATTTGTCTGACTGTTTAGCATAATCAAGTGAAATTCAGAGCACTTGTTGGCCGTATTTAGCCTGAGGTTGCCATGTCTGTTCCATATATGGAGCAGAGCAAACAAGCCTGCAAACTTGTTTGTTTCCTACCAGCTGTACTAGTTGGTCTAATAAAGATGATTACAGTTCCACACAAATATAGCTTCATTTATAGAGTTATACAGCCCTGGCAACAGCACAGCCACTTGTCAATAAATATATACATAAATATGTGGAAAATTTGATGATTCACACAAACATATGTATATATACCTGAAATATTTTCAACAGTGGATCAAGCCAGAAAAAGATCATTACTTTGGAGTTCAAATTATTTGCTTCATTTTCTGATCAAATACAATTTATTTAAAATATTATTTTAATTTTTGGGGGGTTGCTTTTACTCCTTTAACATAAAACCAAAGCTCAAAAAAATTCAACTGCTTTGAGGTAAAAAGTATCAATGTTTCATAATGAAATATGTCAGACCTTCTTTAGTGTTTTGTGCCTCAAGCTAGCTGATGAGCATTAACCAAATTAGCTTATTTGAACTTGGGGTTTTGAATGAAACAAAACCCACTTTTGAAAAGCTAGTTGCAGTCAAAAGAAGAGTTTTGATATACTTGCTGATGTTAAGAGAAAACTCAGAACTTCTGCTGATGTGTATAAAAGATGTTATAAAAAGGTAGAGAAATTGCAAAACCTTATCATCAAAACAATATCTGGCTTCTAAGATGGAATTTTCCTGCTTCAGTACCCACCAGCTGAGCTTGAATTAATTTTTTTTTTTTAAGGGAATAGAACTTGTTTTCCATTTTGTCAACACCAAGGGTGATTTTATGCCATTGTTTTGTTGCTGGAATTTGTCCTCGTATTTTCTAACTTCATTTTAAAATAATTAGTAATTGAATAAGTTGATGGAAAATAAACCTCTAGTGGCTTTATGTACAGGTGCTACAAAAAGCTGTATTCTTCAGTCCCTGGTATGAAACATTATCTATCTGTGTTGCAATCTGCATTAATACAAGTCACATATGTGGCCACAACAAAATGCATTTAAGGAGCACTGGAGTTGGAGAAAATAGTTGAGATCAGAGAAGTCTGTCATTAGACTGAGGCTGTGGTAATGAGGATTTATCAGTGAAGAACAGTGACATTCAGTACGGTTTTTTTTTGAGGACTTTTCTGAACAAGACTGTGGGCAGAGTCTCAGTTAAAAAACTTTGTCCTACTTAAGTAGCAGACATGACTGACAGCCAACTTTCAAGACATAAAAGACATATTCAGCAAGTTCTGTGACTGTGTTCACCATGCCTGTTATTATGACCAAGCAAACTTGTAGTACTTACACAGCCCTCAATTATTATATGTAGTTTACTACAGTGAGATTTTTAGAAAACAACAGCCATGATAATAGATAACAGATTTCCAGAATTTTCTGGTTCTCATTTGTAACAAATGCAACAGAGCTGTAGCACATCATTCTGGGTAGAAGCATGCACACAGGTGTCATTAGCTGCAGAAGGTATGAATATTCAGGTTAGTCTTCTTTTCAATGAAAGAATGCCCATATACTGATTCGGAATGTGATATCTGTGAAATACAGATTCATCATCACTAAAAGTAGCTGAAATAGTCAAAATAAAACATAAGTGTTTTTTCTGGATTTTAAAAGATTTTGCTTTTTCAGAATATTTATTGTTTGTTTTAGTAATTTAAGATACTATGTTTCTTTCTGATCAGGACAAAATATATTTCACTTTAAGAAAAATACAAGGGGACAAAAAAAAAAATATTTCCTTTCCTCCTGTAGTTTTGATAGTCTTCTGTTGTGACATTTTACTCAGCACTGCATACCTAGAGCTACCATGAATGTGCCTGAATTCAAATTTATGGAATTGTACAGGTATAAAATTGAATCATTCTAATGATTGGTTAAATCCACTGAATTACATTGAAAGCCAAATCTAGTACTGCGGAGAGAACTTTTGTTCAGGAATGCCAGCACAAACACATTTAAAGTAAAGATAAGTTTCATCTTCTGAGTGCATTATTTGAACTGTTTGTGTCACACCCACAGAGGAGAAAGCACTTTACATTTCAAGTCATTAGTGACAATGCTCATAAGTTAACGAATGGTACACACAGATTGAAATATACTTCCATCCCTATTCACTCATGTACTCTGTTCCTTATGACAGACATGTTATATGACAATACTCTGAATATTATATTCAGTGCTGCCAAGTTAGAAGTAAATTTACCCAAGTTGTTAATCTTTGTTATGAGTACTGGACAGCTTTTTGTTGGTGGTGTTTTCTTTTTGTGATTTTCTTTTGTTTTGTTTTTACAGAGCTCTGCAACATTCTTAATTTCCTTCTGCTACCAAAAAGAGGTAATTACCTTCTAGCACTGAAAACTGACACTTCCTTCTCTTTTAGCATCAGTTCATTGTGCAGAATTCTTTGTAGTGTTTTAATTAACCTGGCATGATGATCTCAGTACAGCCCCAAATAAAATTAACATCAAACACTCATACGGAATTATTCTATGAGATAGCTTGGGTGATGAACATATACCATATGGTAATCTTTAAAAATAAAACCTGCCAAGTAGCATATTTAATGTGACTATCCTGGCATGCTCATAAGGTTCATAAAAATAAAAAATAATTCTGAGCACTGCTCACTTCAAAGGATCACAAAATATTTTATTCAATCTTTCTAAAATCAGCTCACCTACCACTTAAAGCAGCCACTTCTGTAGTGAAATGCAGAAGCTATTGCAGTAAAACACGGAAAATTGGAACAGCAATTTCAGGGCAGATAATGAAGACAAATGATGTATCTTGTTTAAACTGCAGGGGCAGAAGGTTATTACCCAAATTTGAAGGCGGTTGAGGTACCAGACCTAACACCTCTCTTGAAGAAAAGTGTCAGTCATGATTTTATAGTTGGGTAACATTAAACAGAACATGAGCAAAGACTGGTATTTAAGACTGATCATGTAAACAAGTTCAATTCTGGGGGAGAAGAGTTCCTGCTTACATTTTTGTGTGAAATAAAATCAGTCATGTATTTACTGTATTCCATTGCTGGTTAGACGAGGATTTAGAATTGATTTTATGGGTATGATCTAAAGTCCACTGAAATCAGTAGGAAAACATTGACTGGCTTTAGATGTCTTCTGTCAGCTATTGTTTGTTGGAGAGGGAAATTGTACTCTGGTTCATTACCCCATAACAGCGTGTTGTATATTGAAATAGGGGAACTGTAGATTTGCAATAGCAGCATATCAAATCAAGGCCAGAGCTTTTTCTTTAATGGCAGTCACTGTACTTTCCTAGCATCTTGCTGTGTCAGCTGCTTGGCTGGACTATTCTGAGTGGTTGTGACTGCTCCTGACTAATGCACATAGCTCTCTGCAACTAATGTACTATTAGGCTGAGGAGCCAACTTACAAGTGTTTTCGCTCTTTCAAACCTCAGTAAAGAAAGAGAAAAGTGATTAATTCTATGTAGAGTCTTAATTAACCCTTGGGGCTGCTCTTTTGTATTGGAAAGGAGGGAGCTACCATTGTCCACTGCCCTAAATCAGCTGCTCAATTCACTGCCCGGTATTTCATGGGGTAGACAGAGTCCTAAAATCTCTCAGCTGCATAAAAAAAACCCATTCACCTTACTTTACAATGTAAGAAACTTACTTTATCTAACTTACTGTTTTTGCTGGCATGGTCATGACACAGTAGTACCATTACAGCTACTGTTGGCAGTTTATCACTGATTATTTCACACATTTCTTCAATTCTGATTTGTTGTGGGTTGACCCTGGCTGGACACCAGGTGCCCATCAAAGTTGCTCTCATCACTTCCCCTCCTCAGCTGGGAAGAGGAGAGAAAAATAGAACAAAAAGCTCATGGATTAAGATAAGGACAGGGAGAGATCACTCAGCAATTACTATCAAGAGTATAACAGACTTGACTTGGGGAAAAAATGAAATTAGCTTATTATCAATCAAATTAGATTAGGATAAAAAGAAATAAAACCAAATCTTAAAAACACTTTCCCCCCACTCCTCCATTCTTCTTGGGCTTAACGTTATTCCTGATTTTCTCTACTCGGCTGCAAAGGTACAGAGGGACAGGGAATAGAGACTGTGGTCAGTTCATCACACAGTATCTCTGCAGCTTCTTCTTCCTCACACTCTTCTCCAGCTACAGTGTGGGATCCTTCTTACAGGAGACAGTCGTCCGTGAACTATTCCAACATGAGTCCTTCCCATGGGTTACATTTCTTCATTAAATTCTCCAGTGTGGGTCCCTGCCATGAGGTGTCATCCTTCAGGAACAGACTGCTCCAGCATGTGGATCCCCCATGGGTCCACAGGTCCTGCCAGGAGCCTGGTCAAGCATAGGCTTCACAGATCACAACCTCCTTTGGGCATCCACATGCTCTGGCATGGGTTCCTCTATGGGCTGCAGGTGGCTATCTGCCACACCATTAACTTCCATGAACTGCAGGGGGACAGCCTACCTAAGCTGTCTCCAACACAGGCTGAGAGGGAGTCTCTCTGCTCCAGTGCCTGGTGAACCTCTTCCCCCTCCTTCTTCACTGACCTTAGTGTCTGCAGAGTTGTTTCTCTCATATATTCCCACTCCTCTCTCTGGCTGCAGTTACTGTCATGCTGTAAGTTTTTTTATCCCCCTTCTTAAATATCTTATCACAGAGGCATTATCACCATCACCAATAGGCTCAGCCTTGTTTAGTGGAAGGTCCGTCTTGGAGCCTGCTGGCATTGGTTCTGTTGGACTGTCACGGTTTAGGGTCAGGGCNCGGTGGAGGGTCAGGGCAGTCCCTTAGACCAATAACAGATGCTCTCTGTTAACACACCCCTCCCCGCCCCCCCAAAGGGGAAGAGAAAGGGAATAAGGGCAAGAGACTGAGTGATTAGAAGGGGAAACTAGAACAGCTTTAATGAGAATAATAGTAATAATAAAAATAGAATATGTACAAATATATACAAAACCAATATTGAAACCACCTCCCTAATGGTAATTACATCACCGTCACCACTGATGCTGTGGAGCAGGCACTGGGGGAGTCCCAGACTGGGCCCCGTAGCAGACGGGAGCTGTGTTCAGGAGCTGGATTCTGGTACCAGATTCAGGAACACACCGACTGGGATTAAAGGCAGAAAAGACAGAGTCCTTCTTGGATGCTTCGAGAAGGAACTGAAAGAGGACCTGAGCCAAGCTAAGCAAAGCTGGCATAGTAGTCCAAGAGGGCAGAAGAGCCCGGGAGCCCCCAGAGAGAGAGTAAGTGAGCAAGCAAGCAAGCTAGCAAGCAAACAAAACTAACAAGCAAGCAAGCAAACAAAACCAAAACCTATGGACCCTCCAGATCCCTCAGCTTTATACCAAATATGACATATATGGGATTGAATAACTCATTATTCAGTTTGGGGTCACTTGCTCTGTCCAATCCTCCCTGCAAGTGCAGCCTTTCACTTTCCAGCACCCCCCAATGTGGTACACAAGATCCAGCAGTGGCCTTGGTCTGCACACCAATCCTTGGTGGTAACTCTAAACATGCGGTGTTACAACTACTAGCAGCAGACACTGCCTGTGAAAACAGGCTGCTAACTTCAGAAAGTGCAGTTAATTAGAAGAACTAAGCTGAAAAGTAAAATCACTGAACAGAATTAGTTCTATTCTCACTCAAACCAGGACATGGACATAGGGGCAGCTTCTCACAGAAGCCAACCCTGTATCACCCTGCTACCAAAACCTGGCCGCACAAACCCGATACATGATTAAAACATGAGCACAATGACCTTATTGCTTTCTGAAAATATACTCTCCTTTTCAGCTTTTTAAAATATGTTGACCTCCAGAAAAAAAAAAAAGCGTATCCATTAGAAAATGAGGTTTTGTTGCATGGTATAGTCGACTTGATAGACATTCATGTTTATCTCACTGTTACATATCATTGGAGTTACCTGACTTAGCATCTTTCCATTTACCTGAAGCAGCTGTACATTACAGCATATTTCTTAACAAATCTTTCTACTTGGTTCGGCCAACTTCCTGACTGGCTTTGAAGAACCAAGGCAGGAGCAAAACTTGGAGGCAATTTATTAATATTTTCCATCTTAACTCACCTCTAATTATAACGGAGGAAAGAAAGACAGTAAGAATCATCTCAACAAATTACCTTAACAATTACAATTGTCCTCCTAAAGAAGAATACCCCCTCAGTAGAGGAAAAATATCCCTTTGTGTTCCCTGAGGTTTGCCTCTTTAAAGTTGCTTTCCTGATTATTCAGGGTTTCTGTAAGTACTTTCAACTTGCTTAAACATTTGAAGATCCCTGTAGCTGTCAAGAGTCTGAAAGCTTTACTGATGCTCACCCCCACGGAGAACTTAACTGTTTTCCTTCTTTTCAAATTCAAATGGTATTTCACAGCCAGACAGGATTCACCTTTAGTCATTCTCTTCTTTTATTTTAAAATCCAAGATACATAGACCGACACTTGCATCTTCACAGAGACTCACTAAAAGCAAGGGGCAATGTTGATGTGGAGCTTCATTTGCAAGGAATTGGATCAGAACTGATCCGTTGCTGTCCTTAACTGCTCTCATTTATATGCCATTGGTAATGTCAGAGGAGATAATATCTTTCCCCCCCTGTTCTAAATACTGTCTATTTAAGTCTGATTGCACTAAGATTTCTAGTCTAGTTCTGACTCTGCCATGAACATAAGTGTAATGCAAAGAAGACTACCCCTCTGAGAACTGTATCTGGCTTTTACACTAATTAGGGCAGCTGATGTGTTAATTTATTCCCTCATTATTTTAGCAAGGCGTTTAGTCATTTAAGCACACACATTTGCAAAGTATAGTACAAGTAGGATCATCTGGCAGGAGGATACCAGTGACAGTGATCATCACATGAAGCCACAAAAAAAAGGTAACATTTTGGGATTTAGCTTAGCTTTGCTTTATTTTAAGTAAATGACGGTACTTTCAAACCTTGTTAAATTCCAGGGTGGAGAACTGTCAGCATCTAATTTATATCTGTGGTCATATTCAAAGGAATCAGGAAGGATTACCCCAAATTTTAGGGGTTGTCCAAACTTTACCACTTCTGAGCAGTATGCCTAAAAGTTTGGATCTAAATCTCGGTCATACAGACATCTGTCCACAAAGTGGACAGCTTTGACTTAAAATAAAGAGGTCTGAAATAAAAGATTTATAAGAGCTAGGATTCATTAGGTAGGCCTCTTCCTAGGCCTGATATTTATCATATCCAGTCTTTGCCAGGTGGGACTTGAGCCTCAGCCTCTTTTGCTGCATAGAAATAATGTTTTTATTAAGCAGCAACATTTGTTCTCATGTAAATTTGGGAACTTAAATATTTATTTTGTTTGTGAAAGTCTTGAAATGTGCTTTTTCAGAGTTCAGTGTTAGAATAAGAAAGGATCCGGTTTAGTGAAGATGCCCATGGACTGCATCTCTCTTACTAATGTCATCCAACTGAATACATATTCCAGATAACGTGATGTGGGCTGTGCAGTTTTTCTTTATGATTCCTCAAATAAGGGAAGCACGTGAACTAGATTCTGTAGGACTCTATTCAACATCCACTTAGCACCACCTGTTGCTCTTGAACTAAGCAGCAGACCCTTGGGGCAATCCAGGGCTTGTCAACATTTAGTTGAAATTAATAGGTCAGATGTTTGAGCTTTGAACCTGATGCAGCTTTTCAGCTTCGTATATTTAGTGTACATTCCTGTATCAGTAAGTGTAAATATTCCACTCCCAGTGGGGGTAAAGTATCTTCATGCTTTCTTGTATTTCTATAGTAGGTAAGAGAATAAAAAGCCCAAATATACAGTGGCAAAGAACAGACAGTGTATCTAAGCAAGCTTGCTAAAGAAAAATGTGAAACAGCCTGAACTGCAAACACAGCCTGTATCTGAGAAGGAAATGGATGGATATAGTCATAAAGAAAACAAAATGAAAGTCTTTTCAACCTTGTTCTTTACCTAGCTGTATTTAATCATGTTTTGGTTTGTCTTACAGAATGATACTGAATTTTTCAAGTGCTGTCTTTTTGCCATTTTTTCCATTTATTTTATGAGAACTTGTATCTATGACTAGAAATGCAGTTACCTGGTTGGTGTTTATTTTTAACTAGCTTCTGAGTGATAATGAATATGCTAACATATTCTAAGACTCCCTAGGTTTGATTTACAGCCTTAGCATATGTTTAACCAGAAAAAAAGCATATGGAGCTGCTTACGCTTCTTTGTAACTGATGTAATTCTCATAGGATTTACATCTGGTACAAGAAAAATGAAAACCTGGGGCAAGATGGTTGATGATTTTCAGATCAGTATATGCTAATCTACTGCTGATGCAGTACATGATGCAACCCTGCCATTTGTTGGTGGTCTTATGGTTCAGGCAACAGTGCTCCTGATGCCACACATTCAGCTGGCTGATGCAGTAGATTTGGCTACATACAGTCCTGCTGCAGCAGTACTGGTTCACCCTCTGTGGAACTGCCATGCAAAAGGGATCTTTAAAAGAATTATCTTCCGAGAAGTGAAACGTTTGAAGAACAATCCAAGAAAGCTTCCGACAGAACTTTCTTGGCCATTGGGTGATTTTGACAAAACTTCACAAAGCCCAGCCACCACAGCTGCAAGCCAGAGTGTGGCTTTTCTGGGAGATTTCCAGGGATGACTCCTGATGAAGAAGGCACTGGAACCAGAAGCATTGGTCCCTCCTTTCAGGTCTGCTTCTGGGCACAGCAGTAACAGGCACTAGAAAATGAAGTTAGAACTGGACTGCTCTTGGGTGGAGGTTTTATGAGCTCTCATGCAAAATCAGTCGACCCAAAGCTGTCATCCTTAGACAACTGTGGCTGTCTGGTCATGATCTCTTTTTTAAACAATAAAAGAACCGTATTTATGCATTGCAAATAACTCTTAAACTGGGTAAACATCAACAAGCAGTATATCTGTCTCTGGGGATTTTTAACAACTAGATACTTTTAAAATGCTTGTGGCTTTTCTGACTTATAATATCAAATATTTTAATTGGTTGATGATTTTTTTGCATGTTTTCTTTTTTAGATAGCTAATTGTCATCTGAAGAAAGAAAATGGAAATGAGACCTCTCTTGCCTTTTGTGAGGTTTCAGAAAATTATATCCCAGTTTATAAAAGACTAATGATCTCCAGTTTTCTCAGAGGAAGGCCAAATTGCAGGTGCAGCTGCATAAATACATAATATACATGTTAATTAAACTAATATAAAAAATAATGTATCATTGAACATTTTACATATAATGAAATTTATATGTATAAAAATAAACATTTGTATTTTATATATGTTTTATGAGGAAATATTTACACATAAATTAGACATTACATTAATGATAGTATTATTATTAATATCTAGTATTAATAGTTCATAAATGATATGCAGATATTCCCTGTAAAAAGCACACATTTAGAAATCTCTCTACTCTTTTCTACCTCTTGCAACAAGCACCAAGCCTTGGGACCTGTTTAGAAAAACACTTTTTAATAAAAAAATATTTCTGTTAAGAAAAGTTCAAGACAAGGAGATGAGCCTATGGGGAACAGAGATGAAACACAGCCAAAGTACAACTCCAGCGATAAACAGTAGCAGCCCATCAGAATTGAAATATTTTCATTTTCTAACCAAACATTCTATTTATAGAGTATTTTTACCAGCTCCCTACCTCCACCTAAGCACACATTTTTCTGGGATAAGTAGGTAATTGTTATAAAAAGTCACTTAACAGCATCCCAAACTTTCCTCTGAAAATCACTTTCAATGACAAATTGCAGTGTTCATAAAGCAACAGGTGTTAGGGAGGAGCATACATGGTAGTGCAGGCTTACTGAGAGGGAATGGGTCTGTGTTCTTGGTCTTCCCTTTTGTAATCAGTCATGGAAAACACAGAGATCAGGAGAAGGAGAAGAGCTTATAATTTTGGTCTGACCTTCTTTTAAGTGTTTTGAGGAATACTGGTTGTGTTATGAAACAGGTCTTATTTAAAGTGTTTCTTTATATGGGTCTTTTGCAGCCTGGATGAGTCATAGATTTTAAAAGCCCCATAATGACCCTAAGTAAGTGTGAGAGAGAAGTATTGCTAAGAATCTCTTCCTTAAACTGCTGGTAATTAAACATCATCAATGGCAAGAAAGGAAGAGGCCTTTTTCCTAACCAGACACAAGTGTAAGGACTAATGTTATTTAAATAATAAGAATATGGAAACATTAGGGCTGTTCCTCATCTGCTTGAAAAATCTTTACATGACTTTGCATGCCAGGACACCACACGGTGAGTAAAGATTCACTCCCATCACATAGGCCCTATAAAGCACTGCCAGCATGGAAAAATTAAGACAATACAACTGACACAAATTATTTCAGACTGCCATGTAGCATTCTCGGTTTCATCTGTAAGTAAAAAAAAAACATGACATTTATTCCAGTGACAAGTATATGCTCTAATTTGGAGAAAGTTTTTGTAAAACCATTTCACAAATTTCTGGTCAATGAAATATTGAATCCAGATGGGTATTGGTAATGTATTTATATGCCAGTTTTGGGTTGGGTGTTTTTGTGTTTGGTGGTGTGGGTTTGTTTGTTTGGGTTTTTTGTGTGCAGCACAATAGAAAATAAAAGTGCTGAAGAAGAAAATGACTACCAAATAATTTATTTAAATGTTAGTCTGCAGGAGGGCAAGGTCTCTAATTAAAGAAAATTCTGTTTAATTTTTAATATGTGTACAAAGATATTTGTGGCTAAATGGTCTGTAAAGAAAATGATAGTGTAGTATTTACACTCAACCTGAATGAAATTAAAATGTTCTATTGAAACATCTCTGAATGAAGAAAATATGCTGAAACTAGTGCATACCTAATAAGACCACTCCTGAATATTTGTCTGTGTTTATATTGCTTAGATAGGCTCAGGACAGTCCTTAACAAGCAGTTAAGTCCTTAACAAACAGGACAGTCCTTAACAAGCATTCCTACATTGTTAAACCTCAGAATACGAGATTATACTTGCATGGTAGTCAGGACAGACTGCAGGAAGCATTGTGGGATCAAACATGATTCTGCTTCTGACTAAACTGGTGCCTTTTCCAGTTGTTATACCTGCTGTTTGCACACAAGCCTTTCTGGAGTCCCCTAATGGACCTCTTTCCCAAGAGTGTTATTTTCCTTGGAAGAGACAGATCTGTGCACAGGAAGAATGTATAGCTCATTCACTGTTAACTGATAACCCCAAGTTGTTATGCTGATTGCTTGTACAGCAAGTCACAGAATCACAGAATGATAGGATCTGGAAGGAACCTCTGGAGATCATGTAGTCCAACCCCCCCCTGCTAAGGCAGGTTGACCTAGAGCAAGTCACCCAGGAATGCATCAAGGCAGGTTTTGAATGTAACCAGAGATGGAGACTCCACCACCTCTCTGTACAGCCTGTTCCAGTATTCTATCACCCTCCAAGGGAAGAAGTTCCTCCTCATGTTTAGATGGAACTTCTAAGTTCAAGTTTGTGTCCATTACCTCTCTTCCTGTCACTGGGCACCACTGAAAGAAAACTGGTCCCATCCTCCTAACACCACCTTTTAAGTACTTTTAAATGTTGATAAGATATCCCTCCCCCACATCTTCTCCAGACTAAACAGACCAAACTGTCTCAGCCTTTCCTCATAAGAGAGATGTTCTAGTCCCCTAATCATCTTCATAGCCCTTTGCTGTACCCTCTCCAAGCAGTTCCCTGTCCTTGAAATGGGAAGCCCAGAACTGGACACAGTGCTCCAGATATGGCCTCAGGAGAGCAGAGGGGAAGGATAATCTCCCTCAACCTGCTTGCCACACTCTTCTGATGCACCCCAGAATGCCATCACCATACAGTGCTTGCTTGATGAATGCTCTCAGTACTCTTTGGGTGTTCAGTGTACACTGGGGACAGTGAAGATTTCTGGATGTATGACAGGTATTGATGAAAGGTTGGATACTGTTGCAGGAGGTGTACAAAAATAAGTGGTGTTGGGATCACTACCTGAACAGACTTTCTAGGGGGGACCTATCAGAAAGAAAAGAAGTGTGCTAGCCTTATATCTGAAAAGCTTTTTATACAGCTCCAGTGTTTCCTGGCAGTTCAGCCCCTACAAAATATTTTCCCATCTTTTTTAATACCTTTTTCATACGGAAAGCATTACTGGTCCCCAAGTGTGATCTTTAAATCTGCCAGTTCATAATCTTGATAATTCAGTATAACAGCTTATGAAAGAATTAAACCTAAAAAATCTGTTGCTATTACAGCAACTTGTCACTGTAAATGGAATGATTGATTTCAGTGCAATTCCTTGATAGAAACTTGAATATATAAAATTGGTATCAATTATCTCTGTTTGACACCATCATATTAATCTTCTTGCTGGCTACTGAAATAGGCCATCCTAGACAAGTTAAACCTTTGTATTCCTTTCAAGTACATGCATTGTGCAAGAGCTTTCATTAATATTATCATGCCCCTTCAGCCCACTTCTCAATAACTCAATACCACCCAATTACCAACATAAAAGTCTGTCACTTTATTTACAACTCAGGAGTCTCTGGAAAGGCAATATTAGTTGTATATAATGGAAACAATCTCAGGTCTAAATTAGTAGGAATGTTGAACTGACCTTGTGGATATACAGTTCTCTCAAACTATTCATATATCTGTATTTCACTACCGAAGAATCTAATTACTCCTTTCTTTTTTTTCCTCTTTTTGAGACATAAAAATTCCTTACTCACTGAGTATGAAAAGTAACACCATTCACAGGCTTTCCTTGTAAAGGTTTCTCTGCCCTTCCATTAATTTGAGGAGATCGGCCCCATTTCCTTTGAAATGTCAAAGGAAAATTAAATGAAAAACCTCACAAGTTGCCATTTACAAGATGTCCACTTACTTCACAGTTTGGCTATGGCATGCACTTGTTTGATCTCTAAAGAAAGTCTCTCAGGGAACGCAAGCAATAGAATGAATTGCATCTTTATCCTTTTTAAGATCAATAGGTAATGTTTGGATTGAATAAGCCAATGTGGTGATAGAACCATGGAATTTCTTAGAAAGAAAAAAAAAAACCAACACTAAAAAGTAGTAATTTAAATGGCAGTTGTGCCTCTGGGTGGTTCAGAGGGAAGAACAGATAACACTGATAAATGGGACCACATGTTAAAAAACAAATTCTGAATGAATACAAAAATTTGGTGACTGATCTTTTAAAGGTAGAAGTATTTCAACAATACTCAGGACACTGACAGATTTGATTATTAGTTGCTGAAAACTCTGTATAGAAAGACAATATTTCATCTCTTGACCTGAAAGGCCTCAATTTATCCAAGAGAACTGTTATGCTCCATAGTCACTTGTTCCATTTCTCTCTTAACTCCAGTCAAAACTATTAAACTTCCTTTGTGTTTGCCCATATGCTGCCCAGCCCTTACTGCAACTTGTGGGGCAACAAGAACTGATACTTTGCATTATGTGATGAGTAAACAGGCCATAGCTCTTGGGTTACTGATTGTTAGTTATCATCTTCCCTCTCCAGGGTCATACTTCTTGTTACATCCAAAGATATAAAAATTACAGAAACTCAACCATTTCAGTTGAGTCCAGCACATGTTTAGTTCCTCTTCATTTATTACCAGACCTAAGAGTGTCTAATTTCTATTTTGAATCTTACTGGTTTTTAACCCACTTTATCTTCAGATTGCTTGAACACGGATGAACAAGCTCTGTTATGGACACCATCCAGTGATCATTCATTGGTTACCAATTCCAAATAGATTTCCTAACTTTTTGCTTCTTTTTGTGACAATGCCTGTGAAAGCCTTGTTATATTATCATATGAGGCAGTCTTCATTACTCAAATCACAACTAAGAAACATTCTACTTTCTTCCCTCTGCTGTTTTGCCCAGCATAGGGAACTGTATCCTCCAGCCTGGATATTGTAATCAGATCTGGCATTCTCAACACTTTGGTATTTGTAAAACTCACTAAATGTTGGGGTTTGATCCAAACATTAGTAAAGCCTCCTATTCTTCTTTCTTTCGAAGTAGGAAAAGGAAGAAAATTTGTCTTAATTAATGAAGGATTAATTCATTTACTTGGTAAGTTGCAACTCAGAATATGCAGGATGTGTGATCTGTATATCTAGTTAAAACTTGCATGTATCTAGACAAGAGATTATGTTTCCTTTTCAGCTCTCTCTCTCTTTTTTTTTTTTTTTTTTTCCTTATCTGGTTTTGTGTTCTTTATGCTTCATAAGCTCTGCAGTTAAGCTGCTAATAACAAGCATCTTCTCTTTAAATAGTGTAGTAGACAGACATTTGCAATACCAATTAAAAAACCAACCAAACCAAACAAACAAAAAAACACGAAACAAACCCAATAAATAAACCAAAGAAATCACCCTGAAAAAAACAACCAGGCAGCTAGAGTAAAGCTGCTGTGCAAAGATGTTGTCTGATGGCTAAAAAGAAGTCTGTAATCTGCAGGCATCTCCTACAGTCTGTAGAAGGAAAAGCAGATATATACCCAGTGATTAGCTATAGGATACTGATCTGCGTTTAGAAGGGACCCCTCTATCTACAGCTTTGTTAAATTCATATTTTTCTGGCACCATCTCCTTTTGCAATTTTCTCAATTCACTAGATAGTAAATACAGGCCTGTCAGACCGTGAAGCCCTCTCAAAACTTCTCTGCAGCACAGGTTAACTGAATTTTGCTAGACTCCAATCCTGGTTTGAGTGAGAAAAAAACTAATTCTGTTCAATGATTTTACTTTTCAGCTTGGTTCTTCTAACTAACTGCACTTTCTGAAGTCAGCAGCCTGTTTTCACAGAAAGTGTCTGCTGCTGGTCATGATAACACCCCATGGCTAGAGTTACTGCCAAGGATTGGTGTGCAGACCAAGGCCACTGCTGGATCCTGTGTACCACATTGGGGGTGCTGGAAAGTGAAATGCTGCACCTGCAGGGAGGATTGGATGGAGCAAGTGACACCAAACTGAATAACGAGTTATTCCATCCCATATATGTCATATTCAGTGTAAAGCTGACAGATCTGAAGTGTCTATAGTTTTTTTTTCCATGCTCTTCTCCCCTCTTGTCCCGCTTTGCCAGCTTTGCTTAGCTTGGCTCAGGTCCTCTTTCAGTTCCTTCCTCAGAGCATCCAAGGAGGACTCTGTCTGTTCTGCCTTTGATCCCAATTGGTGTTTTCCTGAATCCGGTAGCAGAATCCAGCTCCTGAACACAGCTCCCGTCTGCTGCGAGGCCCAGGCTGGGACCCCTCGGTGCCTGCTCCACAGCATCAGTGGTGACGGTGATTACCATCAGGGGGCTTGGGTTTGATACTGGTTGTGTATATATTTGTACATATTCTGTTTTATTATTACTATTCTAGTTTTCTTTTCTAATCACTAAGTGTCTCACCCTTACTCCTTTTCTATTCCCCTTTGGGGAGGGATGGGGGTTAACAGAGGGCATCTGTTATAGGTCTAAGGGGCTGCCCTGACCCTAAACCATGACAACTCCTCTCCCCTAAGATAGAGACTGATGATTTCATTTGCATCAGAGAGCAGGGAAAGATAGGGAAAAATCTGAAGACTGGTGATGGGGTCAAGCCAAGATCTTCTCTTTTTTATGGAGAAGGTGGGGTTCATGACTGAGCGAGGAAGATGCTCTCTCCACCCTCTAGGACTAGCTACTACATATCTCAAGATCTTGTTTGGTATTAACGCTATCTGGGGCTCTCGTGTAGAGGAGAGTGGAGATAGCCTTCTCATCTTGCCTCCTTGGTACGTGGTAGACTCAAATTACTACCTTGCAGTGGCCCACATGACTCATGTGGGAATGCAGGTGATATGATCACTCTCTGAGTATATAACCTTATTCCACAGACTATGCCAGAATATGCATCTTGTACAACTTATAGCAAAATCATGGTCTAGACCATAAGAACTGTTGTGCACAGAATAGTGGTGTGTAGGGGAAATGTGATGTCCTATGATGTTGATCAGATAAATGATCTAAGGCTCATTTTGGCCTTAGCCTCTATGAGTCTATTATATCACATTCCTCGCCATCACAGACCTAAAATATATGAGTGCCCTACCTTTGATAGATGTACTGAATGTTTTTATAACCTTGCACAAAGCATTTCAATTGCAGACAATTTGTGATTTTATTCCCCATTAGTTCTGTTTCCATCAAACTGGTTTTGTCTTGACAAAATAGCTCTATGAAGGTCACCCCTTCATAAGCAGTGATTAGTGGTGTCTTTTTTACAGTTAATCCTTCAAAGGCCTTTATTTACTATTTTCTCGACTTCACATCTTCAAAACTATTTATGAATTTCAGCATTTAAAAGCCAAAATCCTGCTGTTGGTAATCCAGAAAAGCTGTCTTTTAAAAGATTAAGCTTTTTTAGAACCTCAGAATTTGGTACTTGAAATTATTTTTTCTCAGTAACCAGTGAATCTGTGTTTGTTTGTCAAATGGTAGACGGTACAGAAAAAAAAAAATCATAAATTCATAGAATCATTTTGGTTGGAAAAGCCCTTCACAATCATCAAGGTCAACCATTAATCCAGCATTTCCAGGTCACCACTAAACCGTGCCCTTAAGCACCATATCTACACATCTTTTAAGGACCTCTAGAGTTGGTGATTACAACACATCCCTGGCAAGCTTGTTCCAGTGCTTTACAATCCTTTCTGTGAAGAAATTTTCCCTAATGTCTAATCTAAACCTCCACTGGTGCAACTTGAGACCATTTCCTCTTGTCCTACTGCTTGTTAAATGGGAGAACCAACCCTCACCTCACTACAGTCTCCTTTCAGGTAGTTGAACAGAGTTATAAGGTCTTCCCTGAGCATCCTTTATTCCAGGCTAAACAACTCCAGTTCCCACAGCTGTTCCTCATATGAAACTTGTTCTCTACACCCTTCACCAGCTTTTTTGTCCTCCTTTGGACACAGTCCATCACCTCAGTGTCCTTCCTGTAGTGGGAGACCCAGAACTAAACACAGTATTCCAGATGTGGCCTCACTAGAGCTGAGTACAGGGGGACAATCACTGCCATAGTCCTTTTGGACATACTATTTCTGATACAAGCCAGGATGCTGTTGGCCTTCTTGGTCACCTGGGAACGCTGCTGGCTCATCTTCAATCAACTGTCAGCCAATAACCCCAGGTCCTTTTCTGCTGGGCAGCTTTCAAGCCACTCATCCCCAAGCCTGTAGCGATGCATGGGGTTGTGCTGTCCCAAGTGCAGGACACAGCCCTTGGCCTTGTTGAACCTCATACAATTGGCCTCAGCCTAACAATCCAAACTGTCCAGATTGCTCTGCAGAACCTCCCTACCTTCAAGTGGATCAACACATCCATCCAGCTTGGTGTCATTTGCAAACCTACTGAGGGTGCACATGATCCCCTCATACAGAATACTAACAAAGATATTAAACTGAAAACTGACCCCCAGCTGTGTCAGGGAGTTATCTTCCACACACTCCAGGAACTTCCTAGACTGCATCCTCTCGGCTGTATTGTATTTCCAGAGGATATTTGAAATGTTGAAGTCCCCCATATGAAAAAGTGGCAGTGATCATGAGACTTCTCCCAGCTGCTTATAAAATATTT
>VWZY01002809.1:224268-255534 GCA_013399075.1 Chloroceryle aenea
CAAGAGCACATTGCTGACTCATGGTCAGCTTCCCATCAACTAGGACCCCCAGGTCCTTTTCCCCTTGGCTGCCTTCCAAGAGGTCAGTCCCCAGCCTATACTGACACCTGGGGTTGTTCTTTGCCAGGTGCAAGACTTTACATTTGCCCTTGTTGAATTTCATCACATTTCTCCCTGCCCAACCCTCCAGCCTGTCCAAGTCTTGGTGGATGGCAGCGCAGCCTGTGGTGTGTCAGACACTGCACCCAGCTTGGTGTCATCAGCAAACTTGCTAACAGTGCACTCTGTGTCATCATCCAGGTCATTGATCGATATGTTGAACGGGACTGGAGACAAACAAACAGGAGACAAACCAACCTCCCTTCTTTTCCTAGGGAGTGAACTGCCGAGCTTCAGTTTGTCCATCATATTATAGTACCTCAGAGTTGATGAGCTGCTTCAGGATGCAGCACTGGAAGACACCAACTTTCTCATTTTGATTACAATTAATTTCCCAATTTTTCTTAAAATCTACATGAATTTTGTCAACTTGAATCCTAAAAATTATTTCCATCAGAAATATGAAATAATGAAAATTAGGTAGTTTAAAATTCTCTGTATTAAGTGGTTTTTTAGGATGGGAGAGTTTAGTTTTCTACAAAATCTGTTTGCAGTTGAAATCCTGGATAGCATTAGATGAGGGTAAAGAATAATTATGTCATGGGTGACAGAAAGGTTTCTTGCTGCAACTATTGCCTGTGCTTTATGCTTTGAAAAGTTCTAGTGATAGACCTGGAAATGTTCTGTTCTTAGACATTTTTGTTTATCTGTCTTGTCAATCAGGAAGCTCTAACGTGCTCAGAATTCATCCTTACACAAATTATTTTATTTTAAATTGTCATCTGAGTACAGCAAATATGAGGCTGTCCACACACCTGGCCTAGACTATTTTAATTTAGAGAGTTATTTCTCATTATAATGACTGTGATACATTCAGACAATGCAGAAAGTTCTACATTCTTATCTACATGTTAAATCCTAGACTGTTCTTGCATTTATTTCCTACTTGTGTTGAAAATGAATATTGGATGAATAAGATGAATAAATGATAATGGGTTTTTGTTTTATTTTGGCGGAGGGTGTTTTTTTATTTCATGCTAATGCAGCTATTAGAGGAAGTTCTCACCGTCCTTGATTACCTTGAAGTTCTGATGTTTATTTTTTTATGAATTTTGTCTGAATATGATTTGTAGATGTTGCTGAAAATGTAAAATATCACCAAAAGTAATACCTGTAACTGCCCAGGGAAGATCAGACGTAAAAGAGTTAAGGCACCAAAACAATAGCAGCTTTCCTCCAAAACACATATCACTGCAAGAAATGCACAAGTGAATAGATTTTACTTGGCCGAGAAAGGAGTAACAGACTGCTCCAATGTATTGGGTAGCATTAAAGCTAGCTTTCTAGTTGCAGTCATAACATTATGCTCTTTTGCTCCATAAGTCAAGGCATTTTAGTAAACTTCAGGTGTTAAAACAGAAAAAAAGAAAATATAGGCACACAAAAATAATGCACCTCAGATTTCCATGTTAAGGACTCTCAGTGTGAGAAGAACAAGGAGGTCAGACCAGAAATAATACTTTCTTTTAGACATTTTGATACAATGCCCTAGCACTAACCCTTCCACTGAAGGTGCTTGAAATTTCCCTGTTACAGGATAAAAACTCTGGCATAACTTTGGTCAGTTCTCTTCTAGCATGTTAAAGCCTTCCCAAGGGAATAAAAGTCTGTCACCAAGATACGGCCAGCTGGCTGCGTCTGGCCCAGAGTAGGAGAAGTAATTGTGTGGCTTTTTGGTAGGAAAGGACAGGAACAGACTAGGTGAAATCCCGTCTCAGGGCATCATACAGCATTTCTAAATGTGTAGTGGGCAGTGTAAATATCCTGAATCCTAAATCCAGATAGTCAGTTGGCTGGAAAATATTCATAAAAATTTACACTGAAATCAACATTCTAACATGAAAAGTTTTAACTTGTTTGTATTGCTACATACTGAGGAAAAAAAAAAAAGGTAATTTTTTTCATTGCAAATTTTTGTACTGTGTTATTATAAATAGTTTGCTCTATTCCAGATTAAACTCACTAGAAAATATATTTGGCCTCCCATTTAGACATATTATTAAGAAAAATGTGCATAAGGAATGTCATCATAATCATAAGAAATTCACAAACATATCTATTAAAAAATAATATTGACAGTTTGTAAAGTGCTGTTTAGAAATAATATGCAATTAAGAGTGGACATTTTTTCTTCTTTTTCTTTTCCTACACAAGTTTATTTAGTAAATGATAGATGTGGAGGTAATAAGAGCACACACAGCTAGTACCATGGTTGTCTACCTTCCCAGTCCTGCTTGTGAACATGTTCTATCTGTTCTAGCAGCTCTTTCACTGGGATGATGGTAACTATGTACTTCCCTTCACCTACCACAGATAAGGGTGTTTGGTTCTTGTTTACATAAAGTTTTATAGAAGTAATTTCTGTAAATGATTAGATTTTGTGTGGTTTTGACTCTGCAGCACAAATGTATTCAGTTTTCTTTCCAGAAGAAAGCAAATTATACCAAATCAGAAAGCAAATGATGATTTCCTGACATACTGAAAATGTTACTGAAAAAACACATTATAAATCTATTACAACTCAGACTCAAATTGCTCTTCATTAGGACTACTCTAAACTCAGGAGTCACAGAAAATAGTTCTGAAAAGAGAAAATTTTTTACACAAAGAAATAGACAGCTTTTATACTATCTGTCAGTAATGATCATAGAAATAGCAGTGTTTAAATGTAGTAAATGCAGAGTGTTGATGCACCAATTGGCAGCTGTAACACAAGCAATTTGATTGTGCACATATGGTCACAGAGCCAGCAGTTACAGTCACTGTCTCAGTACTACTGTCATTATCCTTGCAAGATCATAATTAAAATTGAAGAAGTAGAGGGATGAAAATATCATATATATGACTTGACCTTTTGTGATCTTATGAAGTCCTCTTTTCATGAATACCGAAGTGTTCAAGACAGTATCAATAATCAGAACAGGCAAATGTTTCAGCCCAATAGTCTCTTGTAGCACATTTTTGAATAGTTCATTTAAGAGAACAGTTAATAATTTAAGTTGTTGACCTTTCTTAAACAGGTTACCCACTAAGGAAATAGAAAACCAAGGGTGTGCTTACTGTAGCTGATTCAGTGTGACAATATACTCCGCAATGCAAATCTTCACTTCCCTCTCTTTCCATGGTTTGCAGAACAATGGTTATTCAAAACAAATTAAAAATAACATATATATCTCAGACTGGCATGATCTGCTCAAACAAGCCAGATAAATTCTTAACTGTAAATCATAATTTGTTCTATGTTACTGCTGTCATCAGATAATATTTCCCCATTCTTCTGCTTCACATTTTTTAATGGACTGAAGCTATGGAAAAAGGCAAAGCCTACTTACTTGTACACAGAGACTAATGTGAATTTCTCTGGCACCATGCCTTGAACTGAATTTCTTCAGTCATGAGTCTGTAGCCTGATGTTCAGATCCCCATGAATGGCACCCTCAGACTCCTTTTTCCTGCATTANAAAAGGTAATTTTTTTCATTGCAAATTTTTGTACTGTGTTATTATAAATAGTTTGCTCTATTCCAGATTAAACTCACTAGAAAATATATTTGGCCTCCCATTTAGACATATTATTAAGAAAAATGTGCATAAGGAATGTCATCATAATCATAAGAAATTCACAAACATATCTATTAAAAAATAATATTGACAGTTTGTAAAGTGCTGTTTAGAAATAATATGCAATTAAGAGTGGACATTTTTTCTTCTTTTTCTTTTCCTACACAAGTTTATTTAGTAAATGATAGATGTGGAGGTAATAAGAGCACACACAGCTAGTACCATGGTTGTCTACCTTCCCAGTCCTGCTTGTGAACATGTTCTATCTGTTCTAGCAGCTCTTTCACTGGGATGATGGTAACTATGTACTTCCCTTCACCTACCACAGATAAGGGTGTTTGGTTCTTGTTTACATAAAGTTTTATAGAAGTAATTTCTGTAAATGATTAGATTTTGTGTGGTTTTGACTCTGCAGCACAAATGTATTCAGTTTTCTTTCCAGAAGAAAGCAAATTATACCAAATCAGAAAGCAAATGATGATTTCCTGACATACTGAAAATGTTACTGAAAAAACACATTATAAATCTATTACAACTCAGACTCAAATTGCTCTTCATTAGGACTACTCTAAACTCAGGAGTCACAGAAAATAGTTCTGAAAAGAGAAAATTTTTTACACAAAGAAATAGACAGCTTTTATACTATCTGTCAGTAATGATCATAGAAATAGCAGTGTTTAAATGTAGTAAATGCAGAGTGTTGATGCACCAATTGGCAGCTGTAACACAAGCAATTTGATTGTGCACATATGGTCACAGAGCCAGCAGTTACAGTCACTGTCTCAGTACTACTGTCATTATCCTTGCAAGATCATAATTAAAATTGAAGAAGTAGAGGGATGAAAATATCATATATATGACTTGACCTTTTGTGATCTTATGAAGTCCTCTTTTCATGAATACCGAAGTGTTCAAGACAGTATCAATAATCAGAACAGGCAAATGTTTCAGCCCAATAGTCTCTTGTAGCACATTTTTGAATAGTTCATTTAAGAGAACAGTTAATAATTTAAGTTGTTGACCTTTCTTAAACAGGTTACCCACTAAGGAAATAGAAAACCAAGGGTGTGCTTACTGTAGCTGATTCAGTGTGACAATATACTCCGCAATGCAAATCTTCACTTCCCTCTCTTTCCATGGTTTGCAGAACAATGGTTATTCAAAACAAATTAAAAATAACATATATATCTCAGACTGGCATGATCTGCTCAAACAAGCCAGATAAATTCTTAACTGTAAATCATAATTTGTTCTATGTTACTGCTGTCATCAGATAATATTTCCCCATTCTTCTGCTTCACATTTTTTAATGGACTGAAGCTATGGAAAAAGGCAAAGCCTACTTACTTGTACACAGAGACTAATGTGAATTTCTCTGGCACCATGCCTTGAACTGAATTTCTTCAGTCATGAGTCTGTAGCCTGATGTTCAGATCCCCATGAATGGCACCCTCAGACTCCTTTTTCCTGCATTAACACCACAGCAAGATGAATCACAGAATGGTAGGGGCTGGAAGGGAGCTCAGGAGATGGAGGCCAACCCCCCTGCTAAAGAAGGTTGACCTAGATCAGGTTGCCCAGGAATGCATCCAGGTGGGTTTTGAAAGTCCCCAGAGAAGGAGACTCCACAACTTCTCTAGGCAGACTGTTCCAGTGCTCTATCACCCTTACAGTAAAGAAGTTTTTCCTTATGTTTGGTGGAACTACTTGTCTTCTAGTTTGTGCCCATTGTCCCTTGTCCTATCTTTGGGCACCACTGAAAAAAGACTGGGCCCATCCTCTTGATACCCACTCTTGAGATATTTATAAGCATTGATAAGATCCCCTTTCAGTTCTCCTCTCCAGGCTAAACAGACCCATGTCTCAGCCTTTCCTCTTAAAAATTCTCCAGTCCTCTATTCATCTTTGTAGCCCTCTGCTGGATTTCCTTCAGCAGTTCCCTGTCTATCGTGAAGTCTGGAGCACGGAACCTGACACAGCATTTCAGATGTGGCCTCACTAGGCTCAGCATAGATGGAGGCTCAGCCTGCTGGCCACACTCTTCCTAATGCACTGCAGGGTATCATTTGACTTCTTGGCTACAAGAGTACACTGCCAGACATGACTTCCAGAATAGACTGTTACATCATCTTTCCAGGGATGGAGGAGAGGCTGACTAGTCTGTAATTTCCTGGTTTATCTGCCTTGCCATTTTGAAGACTGGAGTGACACTATCTTGCCTCCAGTCCTCAGGAATCACTCCTGTTCTCCATGACCTTTCAAAAATGGTGGAGATTGGCTTAGCAGTAGTGTCAGCCAGCTCCCTCAGCACTCGTGGATGCATCCCATTGGGACCAATGGATTTGTGGGTGTCCAGTTTGCCTAAATGATCACTTACCCAATCTTCTTTGACCAATGGAAAGTCTTTCTTCCTCTACACATTCTCTAAATGCCTACAATATTTCATTTTTGCTACTGTTGCTTATTTTCATTACACTAAACACAGAAGTCCTGGCTGCACAAAGGCTTCTGTATCTTGTTATATGACCATATGTGAAAAACAATCTCTATGTCAAAGAACTTGTGCTATAAGGTTAGAAATAAACAGTAAGCAGAATGTAAATACAAGGAAAGTAACACATCCAAGGTCAAAAATATTTCTGTAGACCTCACTGTTTCCCTTCTAGACCCTTATCTAGGGCAATTACTATCTAAAGCCTGGGATATTGTGTACTGCACATTACAGTTGCTATATTACATTTACTTTGAAAATAGAGGGTGTTTCCACCCACACAGTAATGAAATGTTCTTTCAGAGAGAGTAATGAGATTTTGTATGAGCCATATGCTACTGCCTTCCATTAGATCACACACCTTTGAAAATGGGGAAAACCCTTTTAGTAAAAGTAAAATAGAATTATAGTAACAATGATTATCTCTGAACTAGAAGCCAAAAGTTAGCGTGGTAGGAAAGTTCAGTGCTGCTCCCTGTGTTTTAATCTCTTAAGGTTATCAATGCTTGGGTGGTGCTTGCGGCCAGTGATGTGCAAAGAAGGCACATGACTAGCATTCTGGGCACCTCCAATGATCAGCTATCCTCCACAGAGGCACTGGATGGCCAATGCTTTTAACATGAGCTTGGTCCAGGGCTTGAATTCATATGTTGGATCTATTACAGGATCTGCTAACCATATTTGTTCTGCTCCTAATTAAATACATTATTGTTTCATTGAAGTTTATTTTCTCTTAAATGCTTCCTCCATTTACTCCTGAAAGAAAGGTAGGAATGTTGTTTCTGACATAGCCTGTGAAATTAAATGAAACTATAAGATCTCATATTAGCTATCTGGTTCTCACACAGGAGTTTATACCTCTGACATTTTGGAAAAGACTGGAATCCTAAGTTAGCAAATTTATATATAAATATTCAATTAACATATTTTATTTTTATTAAATTCACTCAGAATATTTCTTAAAAACTCTCCTTATAAAATAATGTTAGCACTGAAATTACATTTTTGAGCAGCATTCTGAATAGTTCCCTAGTTTGCTCAATTATTGCTGAAATGATTGTGATCTTAGGCACCCTTGTTCCTGTCTGACACTCTTACCCTGTGACTAATTATTTTACAGACAATGCTTTAATTGCAGGGTGTAGGAAGTACTTTCTATAACTGCTAAGGGGAAATGTTTTGCAGATCTTTAAACGTGCTACCAGGAACAAGCACAATTCTGAGACCAATGACATTTGTCAAAATTAGTCAATGTGTTTGTTGAGAGCAAGAGGCCATCTCCAGATATCTCCTAATAATTGCTGGTGTGAAGAGTGCTGCAAATTATTTAACGTGATATGGAGGACATAGACCTTCTCAGGAGATACAGTTTTCTTTTTTTTTTTTTTTTTCATTTACTTATGAACAGGATGCATTTAAAACCTAAAGTTAATTAAATTTGTTTTTCAAACAAATCCAGACCAACAATTATCTTACTAGCCTCCAAGCATTGACAAAGAGGAGACAAGTTACAAACAAATATCAAAATATTCTGCACATTTCATGGTTTCCTAACAGAACATAGAGTGATGTAAAAAAACCTGTTAACAGATTTGAGCATCTATGCTCGATTTAAACAAAACCAATGCCACTGTGTACTTTCAAATTCATCCACTAGTGAGAGTATAGATAAAACTTAGGTCAGAGGTACTGCTTTGTAAAGCTGTCTTTTACAGTGCTATTATTTGTTTTTGTTTTCATTGTATGTCATTTGGGCAAGGCTCATGTTCTTCACAGGAGTACTCTAAGCCCCAGGTGACAAGAGCACATCAGAAATGATCAGAGGTCTAAAAACCTGTGAGTGAAGATTGAAGGAATTTGGACTTTTAGCCTAAAGAGAAGATAGAAGAAAGGACACAGTAACAAATTTGCCTAGGTAAAAGACAGCCACAGAGAGAGATACTTCTCCTATGTGCAGGGTAATAAGGACAAGAAATAATGGGATTATGTTGCAAGAACCAAAGTTTTGTTCAGAAAATAGGAAAATATTCCTAAAAAAAGTAGCAAAGCACTGCTGTTGGAGGCTGTCTAATGTAATTTGGACTATCATTTCTTAGAAGTTATTCAGACATAATGGGTCTTGCCTTGGGAGACATGGCTTCATCACGGTCTCTACTAGACCATTTTTGCTAGAATTTTATCAAGGAAATGCACCTGAGAACCAGAAAAAAATCTTCCCAATGAAAGTTTAATCAAAAAAGGGCTGATTGTAGCAGAAAGTTTCAGTTTTGTCATGTTTTGAGTTAGTTATATTTCTGTTCAGAAAAATCCTCAAAACCAACCAAAGACTCATGTTGCTGGATGGGTCCAAACCATTTGCTTTCATCAAATTAGCAGTGAAATCCTCCAGACAAAAATGTGAAAGCTGTGCCTGAGTGTATGGTAAAGTAGTTTTGATTTTGTTGCTTTGAATAATATTTTCCTTTTGTAAATCTTTGTATACACACAGCTCAGTCTGAAATAAGGGCTTTCATTTTCTCAGGCACTGAAAACCAAACTCTGAACTCATTGCAACAACACTTTCACTATGCAGAAAAACATTTAAAGTTATTTTATCTTGTTTTCCAGGACTTATTTTGTCACTGTTGGATAGGTTCTTTCCTTCTCCTGAAAAAATGTCATTCTAATTTTGAAGGAGAAAAATAAATCTTTGCATCTGTCCTTTTTTTTTTTTTTGATACTGTTTGAAGAGATACATTTTCAACTGTTAATGTTCAGTTCTTATCCATATCCTAACTATATGTAAGTGCTACTTCCCAAAAAAAGCTTCCTCTGTTGTAGAAGTTCTCAAAACTGTGCTGCCTGAGCCACATGTTGATGTCTAGTCCAGAGCTTAGTTGTGCGTAACTGGAAGGAAATGACCCACACATCAGCACCAGCTAATGCCTGCTTCAGAAAAATAGCAGTAAGAGTAAGTGATGGAGAGCTATACACAACAGTAAGATTTTATAAATTTGATTTGCACTGCAAGCCAGTGAAAGAACGAGCTTAGTGCAATTCACATAAAAGCATCCAGTTTTAATGCACACCCTCTCTTCTACATGCACTACTACATAAGAGGACCTTGCATCATACCATATCAGCTCATACCTAATAAATGAGTGTACATATCAGCAAAAGGTGAGTCATAGTCCATGTACAAACAGTTCTGGATATGAGGCTTGCCACACCCCCTGTGGTGCAGTTTTGCAAGCATTACATGCTTAGGAAATCCTATCTTGACCTGCACCAGTATTCTTGGATATTATTTCATATTGAAGCATATTATTTGGCAACATCAACGACTATATTTTGGAAAATTAAAAGTAATAATCTAGATTTCTGCCTAAAGACATATGAATAAGGGAAAGCAGGCCATGATCATGATGTGCAGTATTTCGGAGGGTTGCTAGATGGTGCTAAAGCATATACAGAAGTGTATCACATGTAGCTGCTGCATCGCCTGCTCTGGTTACAACGATTTTTGGAAGAGAGAAAAACTGAAGAGGTCTTCTGTCTGTTATGTTTTATACATCACCTCCAATGGAAAAAACACCTCAGCTTCCCTGGTTTTTCAAAAAATATTTTGTTCAGATTTGCCCCAAATTACTAAACCCACATCTTTATGTACTTTTACAGAGGAAGACTGACTAAATATATTTTGATGGAGAAAAAAATTTACCAGAAGCTAGCATATTGAGAATATTATTCAGGGAAAAAAACAAACAACAACAACAACAAAATACACACACAAAACCACACACACACACACAAAAAAAACCCCACCACCAACAACAAAAACACTAAACCACAAAACACCCAACTGTTAAAATTCTTTATTTCAAAATTTCCAGAAGGATACACACTGACTTTTGTTTTTTTTTCAAAGAGCATATTCACTTAGAAATTTATACTTGTTCAATTTTTGTAAATGTTTGCTTGACTGGAGAAGTGAGAACTGAAGTGAATAACATTTTAAAAAGTGAAGTGACTGTTGCACCAAAAGTGGAATGGAACGTTCCAGGTAAAATGAAAAAGAGTAATTTTATACTTTTCCTGGTTTCACAAAGCAAATAATATAACTAAGCTAACACATATGATCTTCAATAGATTATAAATCAAAACTCATTTACCTTTGGTTTTGATTCATCCAATGTACCTTTTCCTTATTTGCTCAGTTACAGTAACTAATGCCCAACGAGTTTTGATGTGATTTCAGTTCAACCTCTGGTGTTAGCCTAGGGTTTTGTTTTAAGAGATCAATGTAACTTCAAGTCATATTGAAGAAAAAATATTTTCTCAAAGGAATATATTAAAAAGTCATACAAAGCCTATAAAAAAAATTAAATGGTAAAATATATTGTGTTTCTTATGGAAAACAGTGTAGTGTCAAATAATAGGTAGGAATACACAAGGATAAAAATTATTCTTAGGTGAATAATTGAAGTATTTATGTTAAGAATACGAGAATTATTTTCAGAGTGATTAGCTATTATTTGTATATGACTTAATTTTGAAAATTACTAAAAATTAGAAAAAGCAGAAATCTAATTTGTTTTGATGACAGTAAATACTGGCAATGACAACATTTGTCTGAGTAATTTGAGGGAATTTAACATCAATGAGAGTTTAAATTAGGAAAACAAAAAGATTGGGTATAATTCTTTAGAGACAAGCTTCCTTGTAGGTCAGATTCAATTAACTCACAGCCAAAATATCATAAAACTATGCTATGATTTAACAAGACCAAAGTCTGCCCAAGTTTCATTCATAAAAGAATTTCATCACATGGCTTTCATAATCAGCATTATTAGTTAGCATAAGTGCTTTATTGATTAGTTACTTCCTTTTCCATGTATATAAATAGGCATCCATTTTAATCATGCCTGAATGTCTCATGCATGATTGAAATTATCATTCCTGTCCCAATATGACATAGAAGTATGTGTCAAAGATTGGACAATAGAAATAATCACAAGAAGAAAATTTCTGAGGCAAATTCCTCTGATGAGTGAACATTCACCTGTATGATGCTTTATCTTGATGTGGTGTTTCCATGACATCTGAAATACAGAAGAGATAGACTTGCTTTGCCCGTGCTCAAAACTGACCAAACATCAGCTATCAATGATTAGCATAGTCCGAAGTCCAAACAAGGCCAACACTGGTTTTTGACTGGAACTGAATTGCATGCCAGCAATAAGTGTGCCTGAAACACACACTGCAGATCTGTCCCTTAAAAAATTAAGATTTTTATGCCTTTTGCTATTAAGGGCCCTATATTAGTCTGTCTTCAGCCATGGTTATATTTTGTTTATCATGGCATGAAACGTCATGAAAAATTTCCCTTAGCTCTTTGAACAAAGCTTAGGTCTAAAGACAGATCAGTAAAAAGGACTTTAAAATGAGTCAGGTTTAATTAAAAACTTTTATAACAGAATAATTTTTAACTTAAACTGGGGAAAATCCGTGTTGTATTCTTTGTTCTGTTCTGACTAAAAAGACATGTTACTTCTGTACTGTATATTTGATGAACCACAGTATTTTAGCCAGAGGTCCTCAATACTTCACTGTTTTTGACATGCTTTGATCGATGTTAGCTTTCACTCGGATAACTTCTTTAACTCCAATAAAGTTTCTGGATTAACAACCTCTCCTGAGGCATCACTTAAGCTTGTACAACCTCTCCTGAGGCATACACTCAAACTACACTTGAAAAAGCCATTGTTAGAAAAGTAGTAGTCCTCAATTAATATCTGTACCACTGATAATTTACAGATTTTATGTAAGGAATGTATACACTGAGACAAGCAAATACTCAGTAGAAGGACTAGGACATGGTTCTCATTTACTTAGTACTGCTAGACGAAGAGCATTGTTCTCATTTAAATACTAAATTTCTGTGCCAAACAGACACTTCAGTGAAAGAAGCCAAGATCTGTGTTCCCTTGGTTCCTATTCCACCCAAGTACAAGCTAGCTGGTGTATTAGGATTTTTCCTTGTGTGTCTAGGCAAGAAGTGAGACATGTTCTTGAGAGACACAGAAGCAGAGGAAGAGATTACACCCAGGTATGTCTCTTCCTGTACTGATTACAGAGCAAATGCCCATCATGATCCTGGAGGGACTGTCAGCAGCAGAGGCTTGTGTGCTCTTGTGTGGACAGCCCTGAGACAGCAGCAGCCCAGCAGACCTTTAGTAAGAACGAGATGCTCACTGCTCATTGTGGGCAGATAAAAGCGTTTGTGTGCACAGGTGCTTTTTTAATAGTGAGGAGTTAGGCCAAGGTGGCTGTGGGTCTTTCACAGTCAGTGCAGTAGTTGGCATTCTGAGGACCACAGCTTTTGACCAAAGAACTTAAGCTGTGAGTAGCTTGATGTGTACCACCCCAGCCCAGAAATATATTTCAATGTAATTCCACTACATGAGGTAAAAAACTTAGTTGCTAAAGATGACCTAGCTCTGGATGATCTAAACCTTACTTAATAAAGGTCTTCACTGATCTCAGAAAAGGTTGCTGTTTACAGACTTTCTACTCAGCTGAGAAATTTTCTGTAATGGCCTTTAAGGTTATGTGTTTATTGGTCAATTGTTAGGTGCAAATGGAAGCCTTTGTAAAAAAGCCACATAATGACTCTTGAGATTTACCATTTTATAGAGGCTTTTGTGATGCACCTGTAATGAACTCTGCATTTGAAAAGTAAGAGTTCTCATGATAACAATTATTATAAAAGTATCTGCATTCAGAGTAATGTGCATATGAAGAAAGGAGATAAATTGTCTTTTGGGCAACCATAAAAATTCAGAATAAGTGCAGTGATAAAGTATGTCATAGATTAATGAGAGTCTAAAATTAAGCAGAAATTCCCAGATTTTGAAATTAAGTAGCCAAACAATAGCTAGACAGATTACTGGTGACAGAAATTGTTGAACAAGCAGACCTGTCTTTGAAATCAATGTTTGAAATCAGAAATCAGAAATCAGGCTATGTATTACATGCTTGAAAAAGTATTACAGTGATAATGTACTTCTCAGACTGTGAGAAAACTTGTATTCTATTTTGTGGTCTTTTGTGTAACGTTTCCCCTCCTGCTGCACTGCAGATGTGCAAGTAATACTGAGGACCCCTCTGAGAATTTAACTTTCACTACACAAGTTGATGCCTGGATCACACATGAACACCTGTCTCCTGAAAAGGATCACACAGAACTGAAATCTATTCATCCAATATCCAGCCTGTTCCAGTATGGTTTTTAGCCCCACACTAAACTTGAAACCTCTAAAAAGACAGTCTTGCCTGATAGAGTTTTAGATGTTTTCTGTAGAAGAAAATAATAGGATTTTTTAAATGCAGTGAGCTGTCTGCAGAACACACAGACAGTCTACTCAAAAAGTATAATATTAGAGCAGTAACATGACTCATTTCAAAGCTAAATCTATAAAGATCTGCAGAAACAGTGCTAAAAAATCCTTCACCAGTAGGAAATGTAATCACCTCTGGAAGTGTAAGCCCCCAGAGCTGCTGAGACAACAGAATTTCAGACCTTGATTGTAATCTCATTATGAACGAGACACATTATCTTTGGCATTTGGAAAGTGAGCCCAGTGTCTTGCATTTGGTTGCAAGATAATTACTTGCATCCTGTCAGAACAAGACAAATCAACAGAGGCACAAGAGATTAACCTCTGAGGTGTACCAGAGAAAGTTGAAAAAAATCACAACTTATTTATATTGAAATATTTTTGAAGTAAGTAATGCAAATAACCAGGTAAAACTTGAAGCAAGTAAATGGTGAGCAGGAGGTGAGCAGTTTGTGTATGTCTGGGAGTTGTGAAGGAACTGAAGGAATGCCAAGGTTGAATTAATTTTCTATTTCCTATATTCCCAAGCCCAAGAATAGAATAAAAGTACAAAACATGTACATCTCTTTAAAAAATAGAACTTGGAAAGTAAAACAAAAGCAATCAGTCTGAACAAGAAACACTAATGTCTGTGAAAGAGTAAAAGAACTGCTTCACAGAAGAAGGAAAGTACCCTGTAGATGACCTTTATACTTGCCTGTGTAGTCCGGAACCTGGGAATAGGAGGGCAAGAGAAAATTGGAAAGGGGAAGGAATGGTTACTTTCTCCAACTGTTTATCCAGTGTAAAAAAAAGAATGACACTTTAGAGACAACGCAGGCAAAGTGGTGGCTTCAAAGAGCTAGTCACTGGCAAGGAGAAGTCTTGGAATATGCTAAACTTCTTGCAGATTCTGTTGGCTGCATAGTAGTTGGCATGGTGCAGCCCTTTTTTACAGCTGGTCTCAGAACTATGAAAAGAAACACCACTAAACAATATCATAAGAATGTAAGCAAAACAGGACAAAAATCTCAACAGACACTGCATAACCCTTTGATTACTAGATACATTATTTGCTCCTAGGATGTTCTGAACAAATCAAATTCATCAATTAAGCAGAGAGCTCCTCAGAGACAGGAGTACTTGACTTTGAGCCACAGCCATAAAAACTCAAGTTATTTTTTCTGTGTACTGGAGATTGTTAGAGCTCTGTTAGGAAGAAAGGAAGAAAACTCTTCACTACATTAATCATCTTAGGAAGCTTCTTGTCTGTAAGAACTTTCTGGTAAAACATGTGCTTGAACTGAGAAGTTCATAATCCAGTAAACAGTTGTAGTGAAATCAGCATGACTGTTCCTATAAATACATAGTAACGGAAACAAGAGAAAATCTTTCTGAAAACAAATGGAGACATTTTTCAAAAATATCTGGTGACTTTTCTATACATAAGGACTACAAGGATCCATAAGACACAGAGGAGTGGAAAGATAGACCTTTTTCACAAATACCAGCACATTTTATAAATAACTCTTTCTAGGTACTGCCTGGATGGATGAGTAGTTAAACTGTGCTCTACAGAATTCATGATGCTTACAAGGAAGCAGGGAAGGCAGTGTGTCTTAGAGAGTGTTGATTATTATGATGGTCCACATGGCACTCTGCATGCCAGGTCAGGCCAGTAAGGACATTTCTGCCCATATGTGATTTTCATACTCATCTCACACTGGTAAATTAGTTTCCAGTCCCTACATAGAGAGTTATGTCACCAGCAGTTTGGATAACTGAATTAGATGTAAAAGAAGCCAAATGCACTGTTCATTTATGGTTCCCCAAACACTGCCAATAAGTCATGACATTCACAATGAATAATTGCACAACAGCTATGGGCAGGAACATCTGACATTTCAGGTGTGGGTTCTTGCTTTGTATTTGCCCCTAAACACATTTTAACAAAAGCAGGATCTGAGATATCTGGTGTGACTGTTCCTCATTTCAATATGTGCAGTTGTACAAGGCACAGGGCTGTGAGAGGCAGAACTAATTCATTCTGGGTACAGAGTGCTCTTGTTCAATGTAACTGAGCACAAATGTCCAAATTAAAAGCCAGGATTCATAGACAACTTCATGTAGACTGTCCCTGGCCAAGGCCATGCCAGGGAAAATGCATGCAGGCTTTTTCTCGCATTTGAAAAAAATGAGTCCTCAAATTAGATGGAAGTGTTTCAAACCAAAATGTCTCAAAGTAAACATTTTTTAAAGGGGATGTCCTTATCTGTTGCAATTTTGCTTCACTGGAAGCATTCATATCACAGTGCTAGTGATAGTGCAAGTGAAGGACTTAAACCTTTTTTATGTACGTACAGCAGCAGAGATAATACACAGGATGATAGCCGATTTTTTTTTTCTTTTGTAAACTTTTTACTAAGATTTCTCCCTTAGTATTTGGCTGTCTGGAAGATCTCCAGTTTCAGATTTAGCAAAAAACATGCCATCAGTCAAATGAATTTAATCTAAAATAACCTAGTCAGATTTAACAGCTGTGAAATTTTTCTAACATTACCACTGTGCTTTATTGTTTGTAAGAAACGTAGCTATTCTTCAGCATATTTTGACTACATTTTTCAATGTATTAATTATTTTAGTCTGAAATATGTAAAATCAATGGCAATGCTGAAAACAATTCTCACTGATTTGAAAGTAATACGTAACACTTGATCATTAAAATGTGAGCGGCAGCTTAACAGGATGAAAAGGGAAGTATTCCATGGGTTTTATTTCTGAGTAAGCTCATGGCTTTATTTATTATAGTTATAGAAGAATTTTCTAATAGGAAATTTGTTGTTATGATATTATCACCACATACTAGGTTTACTTTAAAAAGCCCAACAGCTTACTTTTTAATGCAATGTTTTTATGTAATGTATTAGTACATTGCATACTACATCATCAGGAAATAGCAGTTGATTTTCTTGCACTTTATGAAGGGCAAGCCTGCTTTACTGACTTCTACTTCACTCTAGCAATGCCTTGTAGCCATTATATTTTTTTTTTTCAACTCCTTTATAAACAGATAAGGAACTATATCTACATTTAGAACTTCTCAGCAATAAGCTCATAAAAAAAACCAAGTTTGATGTCAAAACTTGGTTTCATGCACAGGTTAGGCCTTCTGTCTAAAATGCATTATTTGTTGCATAAGAAAATTATAGGCAGCTGATAGAAAATGATTTGGAATTCAGTTTTTATGGACTTTAAATTTTTGCTTGATTTAAATTTGGAAGTCAAGAATCCTGGATGGAAGAGTCATTGAAATTCAAACATCTGAGAAGAAAAATCTTTGAGCTTTATGAAACAGAATATTCTGTTTTCTCAGCCATAACAACATGACATTATTAAACAGAGTCTTTGATCTGCAATAAGCATATCTAATTTGAATTCACTTAATACTACTGTTAGTATCAGCTAAGCCTTTGTGCATCTTCCAGATTGTAGGAATATTATTATGCAAGAAATATCTTCATCCCGAAGCTGAACGTTTGAATCATCCTTTTCCTCTTCAGCAAATGTCATGTGCTACAAACCACAGAACTTCAGCCACTTGGTTAGAGGACTATTACAAACCAAGAACAAAATCTGTTGTTCATTCACCTGTTTTAGGAAAAAAAAACAAAAAACAAACAGTTTTAAGAACCCTATCTTATGTAGTAAAATATTTGCACAAAGTCAAATATTGTATTTTTAAAAATTCCTCTGGAGTAAATGATCCAAATTTTGTATTTCTTCCTGAATATCTGCATTTCCTTAGCATATAAATATTACTACATAATGAATATTACCCAATACACCCAGATTATCAGGATTACCTCATGATAGTCATGCATTTTACTAACTAGCATGGAAGAAAAGTAAGTAACAAATAGAAATCTCCGTATCTTTCTATTATTTTATTATATAATCTTTATAAAATCCTCCAGATATACACCACATTAGTCTATTACAAAATAAATAGAGACCTTAAATAACTCTTAAATATTAACAGGCAAAGGTTTTTTCTCCCCCTGGCTCTTTCCAGTAAGGACATTCTTACTGAAAACTTTGCTTCTTGATCTTCCTGTGACCTGCCATAATCATCTTGTTTTCTGTTTTCAGATCAATTCACTTCCATCAGTCACTACATTAATGACCTATTTCAAGCTTATCCTTGAAAACAGTGATAACTGTTTGAGGCTCATATGTAAAAGAAACACTCTGTAATGTGGGTCCTGATCCAAAGTCTATCACTTGTCCGCCAAGGTCTTCTCAAGCTCTTCAAATGATTTGGATTGGGTCCCAGACCTTTTACCTTTGTAAAAGCTTGTGTGGCACCAACAAAAACACAGTATCTCCTGTTAATGTAACTTGTACACTCATTAGCACACAGCAAGCAATACCAGAGAGGTGACTGGTGGAATAGGTTGACATAGTCCATGAATGATGAGGATTATCTGTGTGTGCACCTCCTTTACTTCTGAGAGAAAATAACAAATAAATCTTTAACACTACAAAGCTCAGGCCATGAACTTTGGACTTTACTGGGGGACCAGTGATGCCAAAGAGCACTGCAGAATCTTCTTAAAACTGAGTACTTTTGGTTATTTATAATGCAACATTTCCATGTCACAGAGGATCTCATTGTTTGGTGGCTTCTTTGGGGAGTGGAAGACCCCTTGGAGTCACAACATCTGAGAGGAAGGCAAAAGGGAACCTCCTCAATATTAATCATGATTCTTATTCTGAAATCTTACCTTGGGAATAGACAATCTTTCCTTATATGGTGGGAGAATATGTAGTAAAGATATTACATGTCCAATGATGACAGATGTTCCAGGTGGATATGAAAACTTGCCTGAAATATACCCAGTGCGTAATACAAGAGCATTTTTAAAAAGCAGTATTGCCCTGCCTGGAAGTGAGGGATTCTGATTGTGAAAACCTTTTCCGCTCTGATAGAAGAAGATATCTTAGATCTTGTTAATTTCCTAAGTATAATTTTCTAAGAAAGATAGAAGATGATGTTTCTGTGCAACCAATTTTTATCTATATAAACCGATTTTGCAGGTCATTAGTTGGCTAACTGAGCATCAAGCAACAGCGTCCCATCCTCTGTATAATTCAGAATGGGATATGTCAGAATTGGGAGCTTCATTTAAAACACAGAGCCAGACAAGCTGACAAGAAGCAATGTCAAAGGACGTCTCTGCTGTGGGCTCAGGGAGGGCTGGAGGTTATACAGAGGCATTGAAAAAGCATTGCTATATGACTACTAAGCCATGGGTCTTCAGGAGGACACAGGAGGAGGCAAGATTTTAATACCCTAGAGAAAATGCTTAATGGTGGTAAATTTTTATGTATCCATGAGAGAAAAAAAGAACAGGCTCTTTTCTAAAGAAAAATGGTAATCATGCTCCCCACTCCTTTGTCCTTTTACTATGCTGTTGGTTTTTTTGTTTTGTTTTTCTTTTTTTTGTTAAGTAGATTTTTTTCCCCCCCTTGATTTCTTAATACAAAGATGTTACATGCTAATTCTGCAAGGGCTTTGGGGAGCAGGGGAGAGGAGTAGACTAATTTTTGACACCAAAGTTCTGGATGTGGTTCAGACACCAGCTGTTTTAAGATTGCATAGTTATGAGTAATAACATTTCCAATTTACTTACCAAGGGAATTCAAACTCATACATTTTATATGCTTAATTCCCCAAAGATTTCTTTTTTACTTTTCTTTTCTTTTTTTTTTCTTTTTTGATTATTTTTCTTTCACTGTGGCACCCTTTAGAAATTATGATAGCTCTTTCCCCTCTCTACAGCTGATCAAAGACCTTCCCACAGCAGCTGCTGTCTTTGAACACAGAAGTTGTTGGTTACTCTTGTAATGCCCTCTTCTAAGCCCCCTTGGAAACAGGTTTATTCTATCTGGTGACTATCCAGACGGAGGACAGGGAAAGGAGAAAAAAATTCTGGGGTGATATATAATGCTTTTTCCTGTTCCTCTCCCAGGAAAAAACAATTCCAAGCAGTATATTCCACACATAGTATGGTATAGCCCACAAGTGACTGAACCTAAGAAAATTTTCATTGGATTTCTCTTACCGTGGTGGTGGCATGATTTTGGGAACAGCTAATTGCTCCTTTTCAGTACAGTGAAAATGTGCCTTCACAGAAAGTTCTGTCCTTCCCCACACAGTCACTCACAAATGTTTCCAAGAGAAAATCCTTTGATTTTCTCAGATTTGTTGAAATATGGTCAATATTGAGATGGAAACCATGGAATATCATTACCAGCAACAAATCATGTAAGCTAATGGAAAGAAGTGTTGATGACATGGTTTTTTTTCTAGATACCAGTTTTGGTAAAGTGCATTTTTTTAATTATTTTGGGGCACAAGAGGTATAGTGAGAAATACAAAATAGATTCCACCACCTGTTTGGAGTGAACAACTGGTAGGATAGGCTACATGGGACCTGTCACCATTCCTCTGTCCCCTCCTTTATCCCACATTTCATCCCGGCAGCCCTGAAGAGGATCCCTGACCCTATTCAGTCACTCTTTTCCTGCCAAGTGCCTGCAGGCACCAGCTTCATCAGAACTATACCACTGCTGCACCTACCTTGTCACCCGTAGCAGTTCTCCTTGGCAGGAACCAGCCCAGACACTACTGCTAGCCTCAGCTTTCCTTGGAGCACTGCGGGGAGTAGCAGCAAACACAGCCCATTACAAGTGATGCAAGGAATTTATTTATCAAGGATCCATATCCTATTACCTATAACTGCCTGGTATATGCAAGGATATACGGGCAGAAAATACAAATTTGTTGTTGTTGTTTAGTTGTTTTTTTTTTAGCTCCACTCTAACAAACAGAAGGAATACATGCTTTTTCCAGAAATCTTTCTCAACAAATAAAAAGGAAAAAGTAAGAAGAGAAATCAAGGATCTAAGGAGACCTGGGTAAAGGTACATGCATTTGTTTGCCTTCACCACTCTTATGAAGAATAATTATATCTGTGTCTCAGTTTAAGGCAGAGGGCAAGCCCACATGAAACACAGAGAAGGATTTCTTTCTATAAACCTCTTCCCCCCCTCCCTCCCAGGGGAGGATAAAAAGGGGAATAAGGAAAAAGAAAAATGCCTCACTCAAGATTGGAACTTAAGACTATAACAAATTTCATTAATTACAGGAGAAAAACAGAAAAAGGCATATTAAGAGAAGGATACAGAACTCTATTCAAAACCTGCTCTGGGATGGTGATGGATCATGCAGCACAAGTGAGTCAGAGCCAGCACTGATGAGATGCCCTCGCAACTCCCAGAGCCCAGGAAGGAAGATCCGCCCTCAAATCTCCTGTCTCCTTGTTATGTGGAGCTTGGCAGGGAAGGGGAGGGAATAGCAGCTGCCCTCTAGCTCCTCAGGGTCGTGGGGTTACCACCTGTATCCCCCCATTCAGCCTGTTCACCGTTAAACCACAATGATTTGCAGCAACCAGCCTTCTGTAGCATTATGAACTGAAGAAGATGAGGTGAAACCCCAACTGATATTGTCAGCAAGAACAACATTTTGCCTGTAAAACTGGAGGTTTTTGTCATTTTTGCTACAGAACTGCAGTATGTGTTAGGTAAAGATATCCATTCTGGTGCATGATGCTATGCTAACTTGTCCTCAATTGCATACAGAGTTCCAATATTTGAATTTACTGGTGTTCCAATCTGACATGAAAACCCAGGCTCTGATGGCAGACTCCAAAGGAGATGAAAATTTCTAGCCAGGAAATAACACATAATAGAATCATTCTCAAACTACACAGCAGAGAGATAGCATACTATGTACTGTACTTTATAAAATCTTCTTTGTTTAGTAATAGTGTTTATAGGAAGATTTATAATGCAATCAATCCCTTGTGTTTAGCATGCAGAACCCCTGCAAGCACTGCAGAGATTTCTTTGTGGGGGCAAAGGAATCAAATGCCATGTAACATTTTCACCAAAGAGAGAAAACAACTTTGGAGTGTAGAGGCTTCCTGTGTTAAAACTGGAAGTGAAACCTTGTGTCCCTCCAACTTCTACTTCCCATGGGACAAATGAGTCTAGAGAATACTTACTGAGCTAATGCTTGCGGGACATGTCAAGAGTATCTGTTCTAATTCATAAGTATATGCAAGGTGTAAAGTGCTTTTATTGCCAAGACTTCCACTGTTTCACATGCACTCTGGAGCAAAAATGCAGATACAAAACACCACAGAACACCTTCAATTTTCATTTAAAATAAACAAGTTCTTTAAAGATCTCAAACACAAATAAAATCAAGTTTTAATGTCCTAAGTGGAATTAGGCAAGCAAACCACTGTGCAGATATACATCTAAATAGTTAAAGCAGAGAAACCTACATGTTTGACAAAGTTGCTAAAATGATACCTTGCATAATTCCATTAAAATGTTGCTAACAGGAGGGACAGAGAGTCCTCAGAGTACAGCCATAGTGCAACTCCTCTTGGGCTGTCCTGCTATCATGACTCAGACTGTTCTGGAGGTACTGGTAGGAAAGTAAGGGACACAAACACTCACAGTGAAATAGGTGAGTATGTGAATGCACATCCTGCCATGAGAACTCTGTTTGGGCTCTTCTTCAGAAGCAATGCCAAGCTGCTAACTCCCCACATACAGGCACCTAGTCTCATGCTTAAAGTGTGAAGTACCTGCAAGCTTTGCTATCTTAGAGGCTGCAGCATTCCCTGGATCTTCAGGAGGAACATCAGTTGATGTCACCTTCACTGTGTAATGGGGAGATAAGTCTACACATGGGAAAGATAGAGGGTATAGAATTTTATTATTTTTAATCATGATATGGATATTACTCTGTCTGTCATGTTTTCTGATCTTTGAGTGACATCAGAAGCTTGGACTAGATTTATTCCTTCTGAGTAACACTGAAATAATTTCTATCATGCTACTGCATATTTGCAGTGATGCTAGTAGCTGAAAACCAAGCTCTAGAGCTTGAGCATGTGTTTACTTTCATGTCTCAGTAATACCAGTTAATCTTCCTGAATAGCTGCAGGTTGCAGGAATGCTGCACACATTCTGTTCTTCTGAATGGACAATCCATTAAAAACACTGTCAAGGCACAATCACAGTCTAGTGGAAGTGAAAGGTCTAAGAAACGGTTGCAACAATCATGTGTTTTATATTTATGAATGTGAAACCTAGTAAAGAAAAGAAACATTAGTTTGTAAAATTAATGAAGTTTCCAAGTTCCCATGAGCTCCACAGGTGGGATAAATCTTGCAGTAGAACCACAACAAAGTTTTAATTTACCAAATTTACTGATACATTTTATTGAAAATGATAATAACTTTGGAACAAAGAATTACATGGAGCAGGCTGGGGAGGAAGATAAGCCTTTGCTGCCTATTCATTATCTATCTTTTTTTTATTTTTAAACTAAATATAGTTCTACAATAGATCTTGATTATCATTATGCCTTCCATATTCTGTTTACATTAAAAATTAACAATGAAATCAATGTAAAAGAATGTCAAATACAGTACACTGGAAGAAGAAATAAAATCCCCTTTGTGAAGAAATTATGTTCTTCTGTCAGAAGAAGTGACTTTGCTTGCTATGAATAGTAGTCTTTCAGTAAGGCCCCTAACAGACTTTGATAGAATTATAATTTATGATGTATTAGATGGACAAAGCAATATTGATATTGTATCCCAGGAATGGCTGCATCAATTTACTTCAACTTTTATTTTCCTTCATTTTTAGTGCCAGAAAAAGAAGCCTTGTTTATACTGTCAGTTGGAGAACAACTCCTACCTAATGAGTTTTCATAGTACGCTTCATTTCTTGTGAGAATTTAAAATGATCCACTTTAGAATGTATTTGTTAATTATGCATTCTTAGAGAAAATATTTAATTATCTAAAATAGCATTTCAACCTGTATAATACAAGGTTTCTGTTTAAAACCTTCTATCAGTTTTATGAGGGATCATTTTTGAAAGTGTATTGAAGTTTTTCAGCAAATTTCCTGTGAGCAGGAGAAGTAAGGAGGTGAGGCCTCACCTTGAATACTGTGTCCAGTTCTGGGCACCTCAGTACAAGAGAGATATCGAGGTACTGGAGCAGGTGCAGAGGAAAGCAACGAAGCTGGTTAAGGNGTTCTTCCCCTCTTCTCTGTGCTAGCGAGGCCTCACCTAGAGTAGTGTGTCCAGTTCTGGGCACCTCAGTACAAGAGAGATATCGAGGTACTGGAGCAGGTGCAGAGGAAAGCAACGAAGCTGGTTAAGGGACTGGAGAATGGATCATATGAGGACCCTATGAAGGAGCTGGTTCTGTTTAGTTTGAGGAAGAGGAAGCTGAGGGNAAGAAGGACAAGGAACTACTGGAGAGGGTCCAGTGCAGATCTAATAAGATGATTAAGGGCCTGGAGCACTTATCATATGTGGAAAGGCTGAGAGAGATGGGTCTGTTTAGCTTGGAGAAGAGGAGTCTCAGGGGCAAATACCTCCTCTCCTCTCTGATGTCCAGTGACAGGACTGTAGGCAATGGCCATAAACTCAAAGCAGGAGGTTCAACCTCAAAATGAACAAACACTTCTTCAGTGTGAGGGTGATGAAGCAGTGGAACAGGCTGCCCAGAGAAGTGGTGGAATCTCCATCTCTGGAGACTTTCAGAAGCTGCCTGGACTTGTTCCTTTGTGATCTACTCTAGGCCATCCTGCGCTGTCAAGGGGGGGTTGGACTAGATGAGATCTTTGGATATCCCTTCCAACCCCTACCATTCTGTGATTCTGTGATGTCTTTACTCATATATAGCTCTAATAAAAAAATAAAAAAATAAAAAAAAAGAGGAAAGCTGCTTGAAGTGTCTAACAAAATACTTTTAAACAGGTTGCCATTATTCTTAAGTCCTGGTAATGAAATAAGTATTGTTTAAGTCACTCTCTCTAAAATGTATGAGAATCCATTTATATTCTTGAAGTAGCTTGCAAAAAACTTGCTTGCAATTAAGTGGATTGATAGTATTTATAGGACAGAACCTTTTTCAAAAGGAATATATCCCAGACATAGATATATTTTACTTTTCCTATGGTTGTGGACAGAACCTAGTTATTCAGCCTTACCTATCCTGTGTATTCACAAATATAGAGCCAGACCCTGGGAGTATCATAAAGAAGGACCAAAAATGTATTTCAAAGACCCCCATGCATTTTAAGATCTTGCCTTTGCCTTTTGGTTTTTGACCTTTTAGAATTCATAAAGTTTTCATGGTACTGCTGAGAACAGAGAACTTACTAAAGTTAAAAAGGAGTTACAATCACATGAATTCAGGAGCTTTGGATTTTAGAAATACACTGATATCTTTACCTTACAATAGAATTAGAATGATGGCAATACCATCAGGACAGCAGAGAATATAAATAGAGATACCAATACAGAGTATGTCCTGACTTCCTTTTTAGCTTCTTTCTATTTTAAAGTCCCAATATATTAAATCAGAGGGCTACTGAACCCAGGTGGGTCTTCAGACCCTGCCATGGATACATTTGTTTTCACTGAATTACTTCAGTTATGTTCTAACAATTTAAGGTTATACAGTACTGGTGCAACAATAAAATCTTAATTAAGTTGTTAGTAGTTTGGCTGTATTATTTGTTTCTCCTGCCTAAGACCCGAAAAAAACAAAACAACAAACTCATCAGTCAAAAGCAAAATGAAAAAAATCACAGATGAATAAAGCCAGCTGTCTTCAATTTGCCCACTGCAGTGTGAAATTGAACAAAATCAGGTTTTCAAGGGGGAGCTGTGTTCTGTGGAAAAAATATTGTATTAACATATTAAGTGCTTAGGAGTCACACAGAGAAGAGAGTCTGTCTTTTTCTCCTGTGGTATCGAAGGTATCCATCATGTTTACAAACACCAGTCCTTCACCTCCACTTTCTCTAACTGATGATTTGATGAAACCACCTGGCAGCATTTAAGGTCCAGGGAATTATTTTCTTTAAAGTGTATCATGAGGGTCCTCAGTTTCTTTTATGGTTTGTCACCCATTGAGTTTTAAAAGGGCATGGGTTGTTACTCCTTTAATGTAGCTCCCTCATAGTGTAAAGCTTTGGCCTCTGGAAATTTACCTGCCTTCTGATGGCTGATTTTTCTCTCACATCCGTAGGAATCAATTAACTCCCACAGATTTTACATTAGTGTTTGCAGGGTGGATGAGATGTAGCAGTGAAGTGCTAGGTCTTACATCTTACAACTTGTGTGTCAGTTGTCTTCTAATCTAGTTCAGAGAAATGAATGGAGATCATGTAACTAGGAGTTAACTACTGCTGCATGAAATAAAATCTCCTCCTCCACTTCTGTTTTTCCTTCTCTCAAATGGTCAAGCTGTACTCCTTTTTTGGAGTATATGCTATAAAATCAATAAAAATACTCAAACAATATCCCTAATCAGCTCAGCTGTTAATATGTCTTGCCCTAGGGCTCAGAATCAGGAAAGTTTCCCTAGGACAAGTAAAGAAAGTTACAGTCTCCCTACATGAGTATAGTGGGAGCAGGATATAGAAAATAGTATATACATGCCTACCCAAGCTCCTAGCTCATTTCCAGGATGACCTGGCTCCAACTCCTTGCTTGTTTTGGATACATGCGATAGCCCACACACCATTCACACGCCTAAATCTACTACATGATTGGTTGCTATCTAAGTTGCCCAGTACCCCCTGTGTTTTGTTTTTCTCTACTTTGTTCTGCTTTATCTTCTTGCTTCATTGCTTTTTCTCCACTGTTCTTCCTTCACACTCTTTCCATGACTCAAGGACAGTTCATGATAACAGTGTCCATTTTCTTCCAACCAAGATCTCACAAATAAATGGGATGGAAGAGATAGAGAACTTCATTCAAGCATTTCCTTTAGCCTTAGGTTTTCAGGCAGCTGAAAGTCTAGGAAAATAACTGGTCCATTGATCAAGCATTAGTGAGAACAAAAATCCTTATTTACCTAATAAACTGCATTGAGGAGAAATGAGTATGGACTTCTCCAAACCCTCAATTTACATGTTTCATGTAGAGGAAATATTATGGCCCTTGGAATGTATTTATCTAGAGATAGCTAAATATCTTCTATATGCTGTTGCTTTCTTTTATTTTGCACAATAATTTCATTCAATTCTTTTTAGTCTAAACTAATTTCCTCCACCACAGCATTTTATTATTTGCTGATTGTCCCTAGGTAGCTTAATTACTGCTAAGAGGATAATGAAGTAAACCTGGAGCCAATATTTAAGCAGAGTAGAGCTACTCAAGTGTAACAATAATTTTAAATTTGCCTTTTAGTACTTTATAAAGTCCTATAACTAAATACCACCTTCCCTCCTGCCATGCCTATAAAAAGCCTGTCAGGAGTTGGTACATTGCAATTAGCACTAAGGGACAATGTGCCTGTCAGAAATGGGTGCTTTCTGCTGGGCAGGCTCTTCTGGGACTCCATTTGCTCTCATAGCATCTTCACTAAAACAGAAAAACAAGAACACTGGGGTCTTAAAAGGTCTCCTGGTGTTTTTTCTTTGCCTCAGGGAGACCATTATGAGCTAGTGATGATGTCCTTATAGATTCTACCAAAGTTCATTATTTTCCATCTAGTTAAATAGTTTCCACAATTTCAATTACATCAGCTAGACTTCACTCTTAAATGTTTTGCTTTCCCTGCTTGTTTTGCACCAGGTTTAGAACCACTTGTCACTTTCTAGTGACAAGAAAATTCCCTGTAATCTCTCACACATGGTCTGTGTGATGTCCATCCAAATAAGCAGGAATAGTCCAGGCACTGGTATGCTCTTGCTCATGGTTGGATAGAGGGTACCCTCTTCTTGTCCATCCACGATGCTCATAGGTGATGCCAGTGCTGGCATCAGGAGGCAGCACAAGTCAGGAAGCACTACTTCTCTCCGGTTTGTGCATATAGGGGGTAATTCTGTGCATTTAGCTGTGCTCTTCCTCTTACCCTTCAATTTAGAAAATGAGTCCTGCCCGGTTTCATTGACAAGCACAGATGTAGTCCAAAGAACTAAGCTGAAACTTGAGTGATAGCTCCTCTTTTGCAGTTTCTTTTCTCTTTTGCATTTTCTTTTCTTTGTGATTTGCGTGGAGCAACTTAATCACCAGTAAATGACAGCAAATGGTGCTTCATTTCCAGCTGATCGCATGCTAGATAATATACATAACTAAGGTGGACGCCTTAAAGCATACTTATTGGTCTGAGCCTTATGGACACCTCATGGGATCTATAAAGATGTGATGCCCTCAGCCACATTTCTTGTGTGTTTGAAGTGTTATCATTTTATAGCCAGGGGACTTGGTATGTGAAAGGTGCTCTATAAGCTATTATTTATGGGCAGTCTTGTATGAACCAAATTTGCAATCTGTCTTTCTAAAACATTAGATTAATTTTGATTCAATGTAGAAAATATGTAGTATTTCAGTCATGAAGGATTTTATTTTAATAAAAGTAATGGAGCTTCAAGGGTTGTGATTATTACTGGATAAGAGCATCCTTGGGGAATTAGAACCATTTAGATTCTCTCTCTGTCCAATTAAAATGTGACACCATGGGATTAAATGTTAGGACATATACCACACGTAATGATTTCAGCCTTATTAGATGCAAATAAATGTTAACAGGACAAGAAAGATAACCAGCCTAATTAACTCTTGGGGCAAGGGGTACAAGGGGCTACTGAATTTTGTACATTTTCTGTGCCTGATATGCCACGACTGGATTCAGTGTATAAGCTTTTATGGCTGTGATATTTATGGCACGTACTGACTCTGCTATAGATGTATATGGCACCATAATTCAAGAAGACTCAGCTCACAGACTAAAGATCCATCCAATGCTGACAGCATTGATCTTGCTTGGGCTTGTTTTTACAGGAGCTGGCTGAATGTAGACAGGGTTAATGGTCACTTTGCTGTGGATGTGAAGCTCAGTAGCAGGGACATCTAGTGCACATGTCTCCTAATGGTCCAGTGGCGATGGGTTAAATCCACTATGATTAGCACTGTAACATTTCATTTTTGACATCTTGCTTTTCAGTGGCACTCAATCTTCAGTCAGACTCCTAAGGAAAGGGAAGAACTAAAACTGCATCAAGTATCACTGAGATAAAAACCATCTATATTACCTGGTAGTAACGGATGAGGAGAAGAGTTGGTATTCATTCTGACCCTACTGAGAGGGTCAGCAGCAATAGTCTGGTCTTGGAAAACACAGCAAGACATCAGCAGTCAGAAACTCACCCTCAGAATCTGCAGTTGCCCAAATCTCAAAAGAATGACAATGTCTGCGGGGCTGCACTCTTCTCCCCTCTTGAATCAGTAGTACAGTGCATACCCCTACATTTGAAAGTTAACAGAGATTGTACTCTTCTCTCCAACAGGTCCCCAAGGACCCCAAATGTTTCTTGGTCTATTCTGTGAAAGTTTTATCTGACACTAATATTTATATTTTACACTAAAGGAATAAATAATTGCTGATAAAGGGCACAAAGAAAGATCAGCTCTATTGCTCAGGACCTACTCATTTTTGGAGGAGATCAGCATGCAGTGAAATTTTGAAACATAGACTGGAATTAAGTCTCCCCTTCAACAGACACATGGCTTGACAAGCTGTAGCACCAGTCTCCCTAATTCTCTTTGGACAAATTAATGCTTCTTGCATCTTTCACAGATTTCTCAGATTTCCTTTAGCTCAATAGAATTGTGCATATGTGTAAAGGCAAACATGCAATTAAGCTGATTACTTCATGTAAAGATAGATTTATATAACTGTCCTTCATTTGAGCTGTTTTGCACACCTTTGAATAAGAAACTATTTTCACGGTCTTCATATTACTTTTCCCTTAAGTTGGATCATTTCTAAAGCTTGGACTTGATATGTCATGTTACATATGCTCAAACTATTTAATGTTAATCCCCAGGTTATCTAAGCATGACAGATAAGCTGGAGGCAATTCACTTTCCTTCAAACTTATTCAAACCTCTTGGCTTCTCTCAAAGAAGATGAAAATGGTGACCAATCCACACTAATTTTGAAAATTGATGCAGCTAGTAAAAGAGAGGACAAGTAAAAGCTAGTAAACATATTTCTCAAATGCAGCTCCCAGTGTACCTACTGGACACCAGTCCTTGGTTATGTCAAAAAATACTGAATTTAAAATCTACATTTCTGTAAATGAGAAAATCCTGCTATTTAAAAATAAAAAGACTCTTCTTGATTCTGATATTTAATGAAAGATTTATGTTGCATTCTGGTCACATTTCTAACTATTCATTTTTATTAAGTAGTTATGAATTTCATTGTATAGCAACTCAAAGGGCATACTTATGCTGATCATGTTCAGCAAAATTCTTCAGCAGACTTTTCTTAAGTGACTGTTGTGACATATTGTAGTTCAGATGGAACATGGCTGTGAGCTCAAAACAAGCTGTGAAAGACTTGAAGTAGTTTTCACTGCTTCACAAATCTATGCTGGCAAGAGCAAATCTTGACCTTTATGCAGTTTTAATTAATTTGATAAAAACCTTTGGCATGGTGAAGTAATTTAGAGACATATGGAAAAAACTTGGCTGTCTAAGTAGTTTCTGTCAATTTTGACAACCACCCATGATGGAAAGTAAGTAAAGGTGCATGAGAGTCTATCAAACTTCCCTTTAGTAGTTGGATCTTAAGTCCTATCCTATTTATTCTGATATACACACTAAAGCCAGGCGAGACGAGGTGCAACATAAAGACTGGTATCAGAATTTACTTTCAGACTGCCTGAAGATGATAACATAGCAGACTACATGTGAAGTCTAATGTTAACAAATGGATTTGCTGGAACTCTACTATGCTAGTGACTTTGCACTGGTAGTGTCCTAAAGTAAGATTTTTTTTGGTGTTTGGAGGACTCATTTTCTGCTTCTGCAAATGTACTTGAAATTACTAGAAATCTAAGAAATTTTTTAAAAAATAAATAAATAAAATGTAGCAAGAAACCCCTTCAAGATATAGCTATCCATAGAAATGAGCTCATATCATAAAAAATGCATATCAAAGTGTTTTGAAAAGTATGTTAACATTTCCAGTAAGCTTTCATACCTATAAAGTTAGCATGGTCTCCATCTGATTTATGAAGTGCATCAGTGAGATATGCCAGTCATATCACCTGATCAAGTGTCATGTTTCACTTTCATATCACACACTGACTGAAGTGGTATGACCAGCTCACAAGTGGTAAAATCTCACAGGATGCTGACTGTTTGTCCTGTGGCATTAGTATTAGTAGCACAGATGTGATAGGCCTGCTCTGTGATTTGGACACAAAAGGTATGAATATCAGCTTCATGTGTTAGGTCTAAATTTCTGTGCTTTGAAGTCATATTTGTTCTGTTTAAAAAAATGTTTTTAATGTGTATATGATTAAGTAGAATTCAGATTAGAAATGTTGTTTGGATAGGTAGAAGTAATGTCTGCAAAGAACTCAGCACTGAATGAAAGAAAAAGAACCACTAGCCACATATCATAGAATCATAGAACCATAGAATAGATTGGGTTGGAAAAGACCTCCAAGATCATCGAGTCCAACCCCTGATCCAACTCCAATTACTATATCATGGCACTAAGGGC
>VWZY01002809.1:258237-293869 GCA_013399075.1 Chloroceryle aenea
ATTATTATTTTTATTTTTAGCAAAACACAGTGAAAATTGGGAGTCAAAAATCCCAACAATTTGAAAAAATATTAGTTGGGACTGCCAAAACTTTTTTTTTTTAAACATTAACTCAAAATTCCTGTAACTGACAAACTATCTGAAATGTTGGAATTAAAGAGCATATTGACCTAAGCACACCGTATTTCTTCAAATGTCAAGCTTTAAAATGTTATAAATTTCCTTAAAATAAGGAAGAAATTCAGTGAGCTCTTTCAAAATTTTTATAATAAGAAAAAGTGACCAAGAACTTAATGTCTAATGGGCTTCTCGGCAAGAGTACTTAAAAATTTAACACAATGTAAGACTTTTAACTCTTTCTCACTTAATATCTTCATTGAAAAGCTGATGAAATACAAACTATGTAAGTGGACAGAGAGGTGGATTGAAAACTGTCTGAAAAGACAGATGAGAGGGTTGTGATCAGCAGCATGACATCCAGCTAGATCAGCCACTAGTGGTGAGCTCCAGAGTTAGTACTGCAGCTAATTCTGTTTAGCATCTTCATTAGTGACATGGACATTGGGACACAGTGCACCATCAGCAAGTTTGCTAATGATACAAACCAGGAAGCAGTAGCTGATACATTCCTAAGGTGTGCTGCCATTCAGAAGAACCTTGACATGCAGGAGAAATGGTCAGAGACGAACCTCAGGAAGCTCAACAGGTGAGGAATAACCCCAGGCAGCAGTGTACGCTGGGTCTGGAAAGTATCTTTGCAAAGAAGAACAGGGGTGTCCCAGTGAGCTAAAAGCTGACTACAAGCCAAAAATGTCCTTTGCAGAAAAGGTGGCCAACTGCATCTTGTCCTATGTTAGGAGGAGAGTTGCCAGCAATTTGAAGGAGGTGACAATTCTGTTTAAACATAAGAAAACACCTTTTTACTGTAAGGGTGTTTGAATAGGTTGTTTTACTGTAAGGGTGTTTGAATAGGTGGTTGTGGAATATCTGTCCTTGGAGAATCTACTCAAAACATGACTGGACATGGCTCTGAGCAGCTAGCTCTTGTTGACCATGCTTTGACCCAGGGTTCCGATCAAAGGATCCTCAGAGGTGCCCTCCTTCCTCAGGTGTTGTGTGATACTGTTCCCAGGTTTGCTTTCAAAGCATAAGCACTACTCAAGAAAAATAGTTGTCCCATGACTGAGGTCCAAATTCATTAGGTCTCTTGGGAAAGGGAACAGGAATTGTTTCTGAGTTTACAGTGCAAGGACAGTGTCAGTGACAGTCAGCTGTGTAGGAGGAAGATCCATTTTCTGTGTATCTGAAACAGCCATTTTTCTTTGAACAGCTAGAGAAAAGTGTTAACACAAGCAAATACAGAGGAACACCTGCCAAACCGCATTGCTTATCAACAACATGGTCAGGGTGTGGTGCAACCAGCAAAACTATAAGAGAGGCAACTTCAAAAGTTTAAAAGCAAAAGGTTTATCAAGTGTTTTCTAAACCAGTCTCAGGTAATGAAGTACAGCCAAAGGATATTCATGAGAACTAGACAGGTCACATTTACCTGTAGCAGAAATGTTTTCCTCTGATGCTTTGTGGGAAGATGAAGAATTTCAATGATAATGTTATCATTGGACTGATTCTCCCCATTTTTTTTTACCAGAAATTGAGATTCAAACTTAGTTCATTTGTCACAAGTCTATTTTGTATCTTGAAGTTTTCTCCTGATATTTCGTGATATTTTAACGAAGTCTTATATAGACAGTCACATCAATGAGCAAACAATATCATGTATTCTTGTCTCTTATCAACCTGGTCTATTTCTATGCTAAATGACAAACACGTGTGAAATGAGACACAGAGCTGTTAATTTTTCCAAATTTCATCTCAGAAATTTGAACTAGTTTCTGAAGAAACTTTTCAGCAAATTGGTTTGCTTCTTTGTAAGAATGTGTTTCAAGTTTGATTTTTAGTCAGAACAATACAAATCTCCATGGTTCCATGAAGTTATGTTTCCAAGCAACATAAAGGAGTAACATAAAAGGAGCTTCTTTGCATTTGTTTGTACATATGCTCCAGTCAAAATTCATGAAACAGCATGAGCTGCAGTAAAACCGAAAGCTCGTTGAAAACTTCATGACTACAAGAGAAAAATGCTGTGTACATATATGTTAACCTGACCATTTTGTCACGTTCTTATGGACATTTTGTGAACAAAAAGGAAAAATAAAAGATGTCTGCTAGAGTATTTGCAGTGAAAGGTCAGATCATCTCACGTGTGTTAGGAGCAGCAGATACTTAGGAAGCTAAATATATATTAAAATTCTTAATTAAAGAATGTCATTATGAATACCACAATTCTTGATGTATCAAGATTAAGTGATTCAAAGTTTTTTGTATTTGAGAAGAGAACAAGAGAGACCACTTCAGTTTGTGCCATCTTCTTTTGACTTTCAAAGACTTTTAGAGGTTTTTTTTTTTCCAATATTGGGTATAAAATGTGAGCAGAAACAGTTCATGTTTATATGCAGTTTACACTTGTGTACTTCATACCTTAAACTATATTTGTGGGATTTACAGTAAAGAAAATGATGTTGCAATCGAAAGACCTTGTCTCAATTTGAAGGAAAAAAAATAACAAACCAACAAAACAAATACAGCCTGAGGGAACTAAAAAGTGAAAGGAACTATACCTGTCCCAAAGCCAGGAGTAATTCAAACAGAGGAGAAAGAACCAGAGGACTGAACATTTGCAGTGGGATCTTTTTGGCTTCTAGCTTCCCACAGCACTGCCTGTGCTGCTCAGACATCAATGATAATGTTAGACTTTTGCCTCTGCATTCAAAAGAAATTCAAATGTATTTATCCAAACATATTTAGAATAATCTAGCTACAGTTATGAAGTGAAATAATAATAGCATATGTTGCAGTGAATAATTCTTAAGTAGAATTAGGATCATGCCATCAAGGGGTAAAACAGATTTAAAAACCTAAGACTTGTACTACTCCAAATTTCAATATAAATCACCATAATATGAGAGGCAAACTGTGATCTTGTGCTAAACACTGTCAGTAGGGCCAAGGCCAATGTTCTATTAACCAAAGTACCAAACCAATCTATGGATATCCTTTAAAGCTTAACTTTCCCAAAGGCCAAAGTATCTAACCAATGAAGTGGAAGCCTTTAAAGGTTTCCAGTGACAGCATTTAGAGATTAAGCTCTGCTTTATTTAGTGTACTGTTCATATATATATTATTTAAACCTTTCTTTTTTGTCAAGGACCTCATACCATCCTGAGATCTGACTTAGATAAAACAAAATTAACAGCAAAATTGCTAGCACTTCTTTCTATAAATAAACAAGAACCACATGAAGACAGAAATATATTTTTGTATTAGTGTCATGTTTGAAATTCTGTATGCAAGGCTGTGGGAAATGCCTCTGAGGAGTCACAAACTATTTATCCTGTAGAGCAAAACTATGTCCTGATGACAAACTTTGATCAAGCAAAGTCATGTTGCATGTTGGTAGCAAGTGGCAGTTGTTGTCTGCAACACATAGCCTCTTGGCATTCAACAGGGACATGTCCTTGGGGCTGTCCGTGAAAGAAGTTTGTGTGAGTAGAGCCATTGAGACCTGGCCCAGACTGGGAAGCACCGTGGGGAGGGCAGCGTGCTTGCTTCCGCTGAACAGGCTTGCCCTCCTAGTGGCATCATGACCTGCATTTGAACCTCTCAGAAACATCAGCATTTGTCTTCCTCTAAACCCTTTCGGGGATAAAACATAAGAAACATTTCACTTGTCAGGACTGTTTACTACTTGTTGAAGTAAATGTAAATCTGCTGTTTCTCTAAGCAGGAGATGACAGCTTTATTTCATAATGACGTATCCATAGATATCACGGCATTTCTTTTTACTTTTCTGACACTAGAAGCTCCTTCCTGTGATTTAATGTCAAAGCAGTAAGGTCATCTTGAGCTGTTTAGACACTTGCTAGATAGCAGACTTAAAAATTAGAAGCAATAGCACTGCAAGAAACTAAACTTTTAAATGTATCTCACCATAGGTACCTGTGATGATTTCTCTGCATCTACAGTATCTCCAAATTATTATTTATTAAATAAATATATTGCCAATAATCCAGTGAGAATCCTGTAATGAAACTATTTATGTTATTAAACAATATCTGCTGCCTCTAATGAATTTAGAATTTGAATAGATCAAACATGTAAAATCAAAACACACAAAACAACAGAGAATGCGGAATGACAATTACTGATCTTTGAGCAGTCTCTGAGTGTTTTAATTTCAACGAAGTGACCACCTCATTCACTTTTTTGTGACTTGAGTGGGTGCCCCTCAGACTCCCACTAGTTCTTATGGAAAGTTGCTGATCAGACAGAAAGGACCAGAAGGTTTCCACAGTCCAAAAGAGTTATGCCACTTGAAGGACTGTTGTAGTCACCCTACATAACAGTCCTGCATCTTCCAACTATATACTGACTTCTGTTTAATAATTCTAGGGTTTTTTTGACTGATATTAAACTGATTTGGTTTAATTACATGGTCAATAAGCTATTAATATCTTAATTATAACAACATGTGAGTTGTCCTAAGAAGCCATGCCCATATAGAGACAATTATGCTTTAAGAGACATTTCACCACCACATTTGCCAAAAAAAGGAGGGGAAAAAAATCTACCATAAGATCACGGGTTTATTCTCTGGTTCTTCTAAATTCTCATTTCATTGTGATTTCCAAAAGTTAAGGCTGACTAGGGTACATTGAACCTCTGAGATAACCAGCAGTAACTTCAGAGCAGCTCTGATCTGTATTTGGCTGTGGAAAGGCTTGTTGTAGTTCAGCTACAATGTTAAAGGCAATATATGTGAAAGCAATGAGACTCCTATTCAAAGTACAAAAGTTAGCATAGACACTCATGTCCTGATTTATTTTAGATGTGGAGCTAATTTAAATGATTCAGAGTTTATAAAGATATCGGTCTCTCAGCTTCTTTGCTGCTGAGAGTTTATATAGTTTTATTCTTAATGTACCAGTACAGTCTCTACAGTATCTTTTACATCTGGTTTGACTCAAATAGCTGTCACATTAACTGGAAAAGCAATGTACACAAAAATAAAAAGAAAAATAAAAAAAATCAATAATTGCTACAACTCTTTATCACTGCCACAAACTTTTAATGGTTATTCTCAAAACTTTCTTTCTGTGTACAGATTTATACATTAATGGATATGGATTTTACTTTAAATTTTGTAATGTATATCACAAGGCCTTCAGCTGAAGTGTACATTTAAGAAATGATTACAGCATAGAAATGACTTTTCTGGCATTGGGTTGATTCAGTCCCATATTTATGGGTATGCATTCTTTGCTATTGGTATTTAACCTTTACATTCTTCATAGAAGACATACTTCTACAATGGCATACTTCTGTCACCTGAAGATTTTAGTCCTCTTTTTCTGCATTCCAGGGCTTTAACTGTCTGCACATCTCTGTATATTTTTTTTCACTGACACTCTTTCTGATGGTATTAAGAATTGTGGGGTTTTAGCAAACAACTTCTGTTGGCTACTACAGCTGTTGCAACAAATTGAGAAGTAAACTACTTCCAGGTGTGACATTCTTGACAAACAGATCTACACTGCTGGCGTGACCAGTAACAGGATATTGCTAGTGTAGTTGTAGAAACATGCAGTGTTCTGCCTCTGTAAATATTTCAGATAATACTGGGAGGTATGTTTTGCACATTTACAGAAACTGTATCCTTTCCTCAAAAAAAAATGAAACTAACGCAGCAGTGTTTGGAGATTCAGGGATATGTGAGCATGCTGCTTAGGTTTAACACAATAGAAATTCTTGTATTTGCTGAATGAGATTTAAAACTATGTTTTCCAGCACAATGAATGGTGCAGTGCCCCAGATCCTTGCATAAGTATCATATGTCTGTAAGTATGACAGAGCTACTTTTTTGGTCTGTTTGAAAATGTCCTTTGTCGTTCTCCATAGCCATAGAGATTTCTTCCAAGTTGCTTTTAATAATTGTCACATGATTGTTCTAATTTCTGGTCATTAAAAGTCCTTAGGTATAAAAATTATAAAAAAAGGGCTTGCTACCAATTACTAGTTACTCAGTACATGAATATCCCTCATATACTTCCCAGATCTCTGCCATGACTGTGATGTTCTCTGGAAGTGTTTCTGAAAGTATCTGCCATATGAACAGCAGACATAATATCAAGCCTTAACACATTTTATACTGTTCAGTGATGTAAAGGATACTGTTGTTTGATGCATAATCTCTGAAAGTCATATTGATGTCTGGGCATAACGTACTGATATCCATCAAGAACTTCAATAGGAATATCAGAAAGATCACACCATGGGGCAAAGTTCACTTTATTTCCAAGGTATTTTATCAGGGTGGTTATCTTGCCTGATGATAGCTTGTTATTTTTAGAGAGAGATGGAGGATAACATTGGTTTTCATGACGAAAGAACTCCTGTAAGTCACCTTCTTTCTTCTGACGGGCAATGAATAATTATGGGAATTAAAGAAAACAACTTTTAGAAGGTTTACTTTTGCTGGATCTTTCACAACATATTCCTGAAGGAATCATATATAAAGAAATATTTCTGTATATGAGCTCATCTTGTGTTTACCTTTACAATTTTTTTTTTGGTGACAGCATCATTATATAGTGCAAAGTCAGCACTATGACTATGATGATCTTTAAGTTTTCTGCAGACATGCAAAGATGACTTATTTAGAATTTCCGAAGAACCCACTGAATGTCTTTTAAATACAGTCCCATATTTTCCCTTCATATAATTACCATAAAAACATGTCCACTGAACAGTTTCTGGATGATTGCAGTGTGTGACCTGAAGCAGGTAATAACCAGATATGGTTTTCTCATTCCAGTCATATTAGTCTCTGTTGCAAAAATGTGTCTCTGCTTTGGCAAAGTCACAGTGGTGGAAGGAAAAATATTCCGAATCACTTTAATTATTTGAATCCCTTACAGAGAAGGCTTATTAGCTACACTAGATCACATTAACTTTCTTTCTCCTTTCTCTGCACACATCCATACCTTCTTCCCTGCTGTCTGATTATCCTCTGCTCCCCAAGCATCATCATAAGCCTGTCATCAAGCAGCTGTGGGCCATGTGTGCAGAGATGAGAATTGTTGCAGATCTATTAGTAGAATTTATTATATGCTTACTATTTTAATTTTAGGATGGATGGGGGAAACATTATTTACAACAAAAATTTGTGGTATAATTAAGAAATTACTTATTACATGTTTTCTTTATGTTTTTCTCACTTCAATTTTTTACTGGTATTAATTGAACTTAATCTTATGGAGGCAGGATGCATGTTGAAAAATTTGAGGAAATATTTCATTCGGTATAAGTTTGTTCCTGTACAAGTCTTCCCAAATTTATCCATCTCTACAGATGACAGCCAGTGTTATTCATGTCAAAACTTATTCTTTCTATTTCAAAATTCAGAACCCTTTTGTTAAGGGATAGTGGTAATTTTTACTAAGCTCGTCTCTCATGGTGACATTTTGTTTAAATAAGAAAATCTGTGTAAAGTGACTTTGTGTCTATGGGTGAATTTATATGAAGTGTAAAATGTCAAATTGCCAATGGTAATAATCTTGTAAATTAGATATATGAAATAAGGTACATGTAGATTTTTGATTCATCTGAGTGGAAGGATTTATCTAACTATTTCAAGAAACCTGAATCATGAGCTTCCATTTCTTAATTGGTATTCTTGACAAAAGTGAGGAGCATGCCAACATAAAGAAATTATAATTCAGAAAATATTGAGACTGGGGTAAAACTAACACCATCTCCCAGTTCAGCAATTCACAGAAAGGCAGAAGATGTCTCTATACATAGAACAGACCCTAGAGTCAGCAGGAAAATAGAGTGGAGCATGTATGGAGAAAACACACATCACCATTTGGCTGCAGCTGCTGTAGCTGAAAAACCACCAGCTGGTCTCTTCTCTCTAATCTTTCCTGTCCCTTTTGCTGTGTAGTGCTGTCCATCAGGTTCTCTGAATTTACAGTTTGGGTGGAAACTTTCTGCTCCCTTTTGGTGAAAATGAGGCTGAATATCAAATATCAATTTGAACTATTTAAGTTTGGTTTGAAGGAACTGAATTACAAAGCCATCACTCAAGCAGTTTCCCAGCAAATCTGAATGGCAGTAAGGAGTATTAGTAAGCACCAGGGAGCATGATCTTTTCAACTCTACTACTTCAGCTAGAACATTTTAAATTTAGAGTTTTTCTTCATGAAAGAAGTAATTTTGTCTAAGTAATGAATTTAATTGCAGCTATTTGCTCTAAGTACAGTGCCAATAATTCTCCTTCTTCAGAGACCTGCAATGCTAAAATGGACTAGGGCACAGTTCTGTTCCTACTGAAGCTTTGACACTTCTTACTCTTTAATTAGTGGACTCTTCTCCTTGGAGTACCAATGTCAACATGCATTTAAACACCTACTATATATAGACTATCTTTTTATACATAGCATGCATAATACTATTGCTTTTTCTTACAGCATCGTGATATATATGTACTATTACATTGTACTATGCAACACTTTTTTGCAGTTCTTTACCTGCCCCTCTTTTTGCACAGAAGTGAGATAATCAGCAGCAATTATTATCACTTACAGAGAAAGCAATAGTTTTGTTGGATTTATAGGGCACAAAGTAAATTTAAAATGCTACCATAAAAAAAAAAAAGTAAAAAAGGAAAATTATTTAAATTATTATTTATTGTATGCATACCATGGTAATCCTGTGATACACACAGTAAATTGGAGTTACATTCCCCTTCTCACATAGACAGTTATAAATCCTTGTGCTTCCTGAGGAATAACACTGCTCTCAGACATCACTAAGCAACAATTGCACAGTGAATTCTTACTATTGCTTCTCTATAGTCTTTCTCACAGACTCATATCTTTGTTCTCACTCTGCATCTAAGAAGGTGGGCTAGTTATAGTAGGTGTGTGCACCTAAATTAATTGGGAACGATCTACACTTAGCCACACTGGTACCACCCGGTAACATCACATGGTAGTGTCACTTCACATAGGTTAAAAGAGACTATGAAGGAATATTTTATCCTGAATTAACTGAGAACTGGCTGTACAATATGTCTCTGGCCTCAAAACAGCTTTGTGATCTTTCAAAGGATGGGGCAGAGTATCACCATCCGAATCTTCTTAATCTGTTTTCTCTTCCGTCCATTATTTTCTGATGGAAATGTCAGAGATGGAACTAGGCTGTAGTTAATGCACACTAGAAGAAGATTTCTGGAGAGAAGACCTGAAACAGTTTTGCAGCGTCCCCAGTGACTAGCACCTAAACAGGGACATGCAGGCCCCTCAAGGATCTGTCAAAGGAATCTGCGTATAAGCGCTGTACCTTGCTGCTTGTTGGGCATGATGCAATGAATGCTACAAGTATTTTTTGTATTAACATTCATTTGTTCTTTCTATTAGGCCTTATAAATGTTAAGTGACTGCTTTATCATATACTTTTCAATCATAAAATTAAAGAAAGTACTAGAAAGGCAAAACAGAAAAACTTGATGTTTTTTATGTAAACTAAGTATGTTTTGCTGGTAAAAGAAGCTGTCCAAACATGTGGTTTTCCTCTTACCTTATAATGAATTAATTGCTTTGCACAGGCTTGTTTCTTTTTGTTTTCAGAGTCAGCATAAGCTCTCCAATCTCTGTTAAAAATGTAGTATTGTCAACAGCAGAACTAGAGACAAAGTATATATTTAAGTGGCCCTGGTTGCCTATCCTCTCTCACGTGTAAAGAAACTGAAGCATTATTCAGAGTTGGCTATTAGCTACACTGCCTTCATAAACCACTCAGAATTTATTTGTCAGAAATTCATCAGTGTTAAATAGTATAAAGTACATCACACTGTTTGTGAAGAAATCTCACCTTTATGATCCTTTTCATTTCTGCCTAATTGTCTAAGATAAGAATAGCTTGCTGTGCCTGAGGGGGAAATTTTCCATTACTGCTGAAAAGATAAATGGTAGAAAGCAAAACGAACCTGGCTCATTACAACCTTCTGAAAAAAAGGCAAATTGGTCTTCAGAAATGATATAATAGAGCTGACACATTTAATAGTCTAGAGTTCAACTGTGGCATTTTATATATTTTTTCCATAAAGTATAATACAAACAATTACAAAATGCTGGCAATAATGAATAGTGCTTACCTTCTTTTACTAGCTTTACTCTGTAAGTTCCATGCAGAAGAAAAAGGTTTTACCAATAACCATTTTAATGAGGAGAGAAAGGTTACATTTAAAGAAACATAACAGTCATTTCAGTGTGTTTCTAGTATTAATTTCTATAATAATTGCACTAATGCCTTTCGTTCTACTATGAAAGTGCATAAATTGCTTAGAATGGTGAAAACCAGACCACTCATTTGATGCTTTAAATATCTGATGAGCTTTGGAGGACAAGGCTGAAAAAAAGATTGATTTCTCAGTACAGAACACAGTTCATAGTAATGGACAGTTTCTTACTTGGGATTCATTTAAATCACTTACTTCTTAACACATTTTCATTAAGTCCATTGTGCTTAACAGGTAGGCATTGATTTACAGGAGTACTGTTTAATATCACACCTTTACATCTGAGAGTGGAAGGTTTTGAGTATCTGTACAGCAGAACTATAGATAATTTGAGGTAGTGAGTATTGTTAGTCTCATATGCTATATATCCACATAGAAAAAAAAGGGAAGTTTACCTATTGTCCGTTTCACTTATGTTTACTTCAGTATACTATTACAAACTAATGGAGAAGAACATGCAAATATATTAAAAAATAACACGTGTATTGCTGTCAGTCGAGGCATCAGTTCAGGAAATTCCTTAACTATTTACATAAACTGTCTTGACTTCAGTGGGATTTAAATTCTGGTTTAGTCAGGTTTTTATAAGCACTACAGAACAGGGGGCATGGCTTGAGGACATAATACTAAGTGATTTTTCTGATAGTTTAATTCCATTTGCTCATAGGTCTGCATCTGACAGTCATTTTTATCAACCCCTCTTTCCAAACAAACAAACAACAAAAAAAGCCCAACAAAACAAACCAAACAAAATCTGGAAAGTACTGTTTACACATGATGGTTATTTGCATACAGACAACCTTTTTCTATTTTCCATGAAGACCAGGTTCACAGACTGGCATTTGCCATGAACATTTAGATCATACTGATTAGCACATTTTCAACTCTGGGAAATTTTTATGTAGGCTGAGGAGAGCTTAATACATTGCAGGTACTACCTAGAAAGAATGCAGTAGAATGGAAACAATAATAACTCACAGATATTCAATTATTGCCTAACATGACATTACACACATTTTTATAGGTACTTATAACTAGAACTACACAAACTCTTTAGCAATGGGAGAAGTATTTTAATTTTTTTTCAAAATGATTAATGCCACTTTTCCTTTCATTGAGGGCAGATGTGTGCATGCATGTATGTGAATAAAAGAAATAGACAAGTTCTGCACAAATAAACTTGTGTATGTCACCCTGTTTATCCAATTCCCCCTCTTCCCCCCAAGCAGCCTCTATGGTATAGAAGGAATGAGGTCTTAGCCACTGAGTCATAAAAACACCATTTACAATCCTTCTATGTGCCTAAAGGGAAGAGGAAGGAGGTCCAAGGACTGAAGAATCAACTTCAGCTTTCACATTGTGCTAGATCCCCACACAAAACAGGCCTGGAGCTGCCCAATGTCTCCCAAGATGCTGGGTGCTCTTTTCCTTTCTCTCATTCCTGACTTCTAGTCTTTTACCTCAATCTTTTTCTTTTAATTTACTTATATCCTTTCACTATTCTTTTTTTTTTTTCCCATTTTCTTTTTTTTTTTTCTTTCCCCTTTCTTTTTTTCCCCTCTTTTTTTTTTTTTTTTTTTTTTTTTTTTTTTTTTTTTTTTTAATTTTTCCTGCCCAGAATTGCATTGATTTTTTCTAATTTCTGTGTCTACTTTCAGGCAAATTTTCATTCTTTCAAGGTGAGCTTTAATATTGTGCTACACATAAGACATGAGACCCAGAAGGAGAAAAACAAACACAACAATTATCAGTAGCTCCTATGTATATTAAAGGGAGGAGGGGGGTGGTCCATGCTCCATTCTGAAGGTTATGTCAGCACAGATCAAACACAATTTCTTTCAACCACTTGTTAAATTTCCTTCCCCGTTAGCACCAGTGGTTCAGTTATTGAATAAACATCTACCACAGTAAGGTAGGAATCCTTGCCACAGTCCCTGACTGATGCCGTAGCACAACTGCTCAGTAAATAACGCTAGATATCACTCAACACATTGATCTACGGATATTAATATCTGGAGGTTTTCTTTAAATAACCATATTTCTCGTATTTAATTGACAGATTTTTCACCCCATTGTTACCAGCCTTCTGGAACTCCAAAAGAATTTCTTTTCAGTAATAGCTCATCTTAGTATTTATGTGCAAAATAATTGTGTTCACAGCAGTGAGATGCGTGACTGCAGCCAGCTTACATGCCCCTAAGACAACTTTCAGCAAACTGCATTGAATGTGGGCAGCTATGTAGCTGCAGGACAGTCTCAACAATGTGCCTGGCTAGGTATCTCAGGACATGTCTGTAGTCTGCCTGCGCACCAGAACTCCTCATTTTCCTGACCCTCTGAATGGTGGCCATCTCTGAGCTGGGTAATACAGCATTGTTAGGACTGTATCGTGCCTAAATCCTAAATTTTCCTGTGAGGCACTGTGTAATTAGTGGAGGATCGCTGCTGTGTTAATGCAGCTATCCAGTTTTCACTTCAAAGCTGTCTCCTTACAGAGGAGTTGAGTGCACCCCTCCATACCTGTGATGAATGTTTATTTACACAGGTTTTCACACTACATGTTGAACTCCATATTGCCAGCAGCTGCACTGGTATCAGACCTAACTAGTTTACAGCTACGCAGGGTATAACTGCAGCATGGTAGTCACATCTTTGGATTTCAGTGTAAACATGCCCTACACAGCAAACAGTGAGAGAGGAGGTGGCATATGGCAAAGGCCAAGAGTATTACCTCCTCCAAACCAGCTTTTACAGTGTGGGAAACTGGCCTAAAATAAAGTTCATTTTTCAATGTGAAAGGTATATAAAGTGAACTTTTATGCTGATTCTACAATACCTCCAATCTTCCTTAAGGCATAGACTTCAGTTCAAATGGTTTAGTGATACTATCCATCAGAGGGTTCAGCCTTTGCAATATATTTCACAGTAGTCCCTAGGTTGGACTCAGGCACAATATATCATTTTGATATTGCTTTATAGCCTGTTGCCAGCTGTATATTTATCTTATATATTTATTTATTGGAAAAGAATGTGTGAAAATTCTATTAATGAATAATATATGGAATGTAGCAAATAAAAACAAAGGGAAACCGTCATATCAATAAAAGGAATATCATCAATGTAGTCATCAAGAAAAAACAAAATTAACTGTCAATTATAACTCCAGATAACTTCAGGCTAAATGCCAAATTTAGAAATTGCTTATACACGTACTGATATTCCTAAGGTGATTTGTACTGCAATCACTGCTGTGCAGATACACTTCAGCCAGCTTTAAAATAACCTGTTAAGGGACTTGCAGTAGATCAGCTGTAGTAGATACTAGACACATCTGGACTTCTGTGTGCACTATAAGCCTATAGGAGAAGCAAGAAAAATTAGCAAGAAACCTGTTCCACTCTGATGTCACACTGTATCCACAACAGGACACTGCTGGTACTGAAATTTTGCTGGAATATGTGTAGATTGGGTGTGCCCACAAGCACTGGACTCCATACTGTGGTGTATAGGCACTCTCAGAAATACCGGGCAGCAGAATAAGATCTCAATTCAGTAAAACCTTAAGCAATAAATTAAGCAAGTGAGAAGTGAGACTACTGACAAAAGCAAGTGTAGGATAAGATGTTAAGTACTGTGTGTAATCACATCTGTGTGCACTAATGGCTGTGAATAAAGGGTATCACAAATGTCCCATGGACCTATGCCAGTATCTCAATAATTTCATCCCCTTCACCTCTTTCTCCCTTGAGTAACCATCCTGTGAAGGAGGCTGGACAAGTGTGTGTTCAAAAAGAGAGTTGAATTAATCCCCTTTATTATTAAACAGTTGGAAAATGCCATGGTTGTTTTTATACTGTTGTTGCACATGGTAAATAATTCTATTAAACTAATCCTAGAAATTTAATAAATCAGTAAACTGTTTCAATCTCCACAAACGCCTTAAAAAAAGCTTAAAAGTAAAAAAAAAATTTGAATTACAATTCTTAATTAAAACGTCCAAGAAAGTCCCTTTTTATTTTAACATACCGAAGTTATTTGCCCCTCTATTACCCTGTTATTAAGAGGAAGGTCCATACATCAAAAAATGTCATGTGAGGAAGGATTCTTCTCCACCAGTATTAATAATCAAGGAAATCTAGGGTTTTTTCTTTCCATTACAACAATCTTAAAGTTCTTAAAGTTGAGATCTGAAGTAATCTCAAATTGAATGTTCCTTTACAAATTAGAGGTTTTCATCTTGTAAAATCCCCTGACGGACCATTTCTGATAATGAAATATGAAGGTAAGTAGTAAAGCTGATGGTTTTTATTTTTTTTTCTTGCCAAACAATAAATTCCCTGAATTTCAGTTTTGTTTCCATTGGCCTGAGATCTTCCACAGGCAGTTTCTATTTTGAAGGGCTGTTGGGGGAGGAATTCTGGATTCGGACAAGATGTTACTCTTCTCAGACAGGGATATCACTGTTGGGAATATTCATGGATACTTAGGTACTGAGTTCTCTCACAAGATGCAGAATCTGTGCCAGTTCTGTTCGCTGCTGAAAGCATTTGAACATTCGTTTTCAAGTCATGTACCAAAACTATCAATCCTTAGAGCATTTGAGATACTTTAAAACCTCCAGACATCTTTGTTCCACTTTGCATAAAATACAAACTATTGTCAGTGAATAAATGTGATTGAAGAACTTTGTCATTCAAGATGGGTGAGAACTCCATGACAGTGTGTGTCCACTGAGCAACCTGACTGCAATGATGTAGTGTCATGGCCCCTGTGGCAAAATAAATATTTAACTATTCCTCAGAAAATGGAACAGTTCCAGTCACAGGATTTGCCTTGATCCTAGGACTTTTTGTTTGGAAAATGTATATGCCTGCCTTTTCTCATGGGAGGGAGCACAACTCGGGAAAGGAAGGGAACAAAATAGCAGATTCTTACTTCCTCAAGTGAGTGCTTTCATTGTTCAGTGCTGAAATAGAAGTGGAATATCTCTAGTTGGTTGGGTTGGGTTGTTTTGTTTTGGGTTTTTTGTTTGTTTGTGTGTTGGGTTTTGTTTGCTTGTTTGGTTTTTAATTTGGCCCCTTATTTAATTTGATTCTGCATTCTAAGGAAGAAACAATTCTTCCATGCCGAACTGCATGACCTCACCTGCTGTGGTGAAAAGCAAATCAACAGAATTTATAGGCATTTTCATCTAGACTGATGTAGACTGTTGAATAATTAATTATTCACTCAACAGATATGCAGCTCTAAAAAACCCTGAAATATTAGAACTTCACTATTTCTAAGATAGTAGTATTTGTAAAATACTATGCTTCATCGTCTGTTTTTTTCCTTTTATGAATGTACTCTCTAGTTGTCTTAATCCAATTTCCATTTGTTTGTTTACTTTTCCAGTCACACCTATTGATATACTGCATATGTGCATTTTACCTTAATGGGGTTTTTTATTTCTTAACAGAACAGCATATTAACACATTGCTACATTTTATTTTATTTAAGTTTTATCTTGTTACATCTCACATACTGGTTTTGCTCTCTTCCTTTATTTTACAGAGTATCTTAATTGTGACTTTATTCAGAAGTGTCACAATGGCACAGTTCTTTGGCACGGATAAATGTGACTAAAACTGTGCTGAATCAAGTTCTAATCCAGGGCAACTCCTGCAAAGCTAAAGCTGTAGCAAACATGGCAATACATTTCAGGAGAGCAGAATGGTAAAAGTCATCTCAAGAACAGGAGTGAGAGGGATCTGAATAGCATGACTGTTGTACAAAAGGGGCGTAGTACACTGTGCCAGGTAGAAACTCTGTTCCATGAAGAAAATAACAAAGCTATTTTGAGAATCACAGAATTACTGAGTCTGGAAAAGACCTCTGAGATCACGTCCAGCCTATGCCCAGTAACACCTCATTGGCTAGACCATGGCACTAAATGCACATCCAGCCTCTCCTGAAACACCTCCAGGGACAGTGACTCCACCACCTTCCTGAGCAGTGCATTCCAATGCCTGATCACCCTCTCCATGAGCAAATGCTTCCTGATGTTTTCTGCATGTCCATATGGAATCTTCAGAGGGAGTCAAATGGGTTCTCTGGATTTTTCTTAGTTTAACATAGATATGAATTAAGTTTACTGTTACTCTTCAAATACTGCTGCATTCCACATATCCTTTGATACTGAAAACCAGTTTTTGAATACAGAATCTAAAACAAACAAACAAACAAACAAAACAAAAACCCAACCAACCAACGAAACAACAACAACAAAAAAACATTAACAAACAAACAAAAATACCCACAGTGTGGATACATAAGCAGGAGACAGCCAGATGTCATCCACATTTCTTTTGTATTTCTTTACTACTCTAGCTCTTGATAATGTGTTTGCTGTATGCACACCAGATTGAGAGCCATGGAAATGAAAGCCTATTACTCATCAAAAAGAGGACTAGATCTTATGCTCCACACTCCTTGAGATGAAATTTCAGCAGACTAAGAGATAGTATAATTTGGTTTCAAGTACTTTTTCCAAGGGAAACAACAGTGTAAGTTTTCCATGAAGATTTCTTTCACTCTTACTTTTGTGCCACAAAGGTAGATCTAGTACACACAGATTAGTTGTTGTTTTTTTGTTTTTTTTTTTCCCCTGTAATTTTTAATAAGAGTTGAAACTACAGCTCTGCTCAAAAACCTTGGGGTGTTAATATATCCCTAATGCACTTGAATTCACCCCAGCCATAGCTATTCATGTACTGGCTTCACCTCTAAGTTAAGACATGGTAACAGAAAGGTGACATGGCTGGTTTTATCCACATCATTATGTATTGTATTATATCATACCAAGCAGAATCTCAGCTGGCCACTTCAACAGCATTTCCAGAGAAGTGCAAAGGAACCTTGTCATGGAGTAGGGTGAAAGCTGTAGCTATTTTCAGAGTAAATTATTGAGCAATAAGAGGATGTTCTGCATGTTTCAACTATGAATGACCTCTTGATTACCCTTCAGAAGACAAAATACATCAGACTTTGTACCAAAGTCCAACCTAGTGTAAGCTTAAAAGCTGCAAGTGTTCCTGCCTTAACTTGTCAACATCATAGACCTGGTCTAAACAAAAAGGGCTCCATCATAGGAATGTTTCTTAGGAAAATGTGATTTGGGTTATTCATTAGCCAGAGAACATCTGTTCATTGTTCATTTTTGGCAGTCTTAACCTCCAAAATGGAGCAAGGTCCAACATTGTTGTAGGTACTTTATACTCCTTCCAAAATTAAGGAAGTTGTAGTTCTTACTCTTGCAATTTTACATTTCCTCTTTTCTTCTTTTTTGATATAATAAAATCACATGAATTTATGTAAAAATACATGTGTATGTCTTCTGGAATAAAAAAGAAAGGCTGCTTCAGATAGCTAAATGGTATTAAAAAAAATGGGAATCTTCATTTTTGTATTTTTATGAAGCAAAATAATATTACTGAGATCTCAAGCTATTACATTGACTGCTTTACCTTCTTCTAAAACAAAAAATAGATTGATTCTGATTAATAAGAGTGTTCTCCATGATAAGAATATAAATCATGTGCATACACTTAACAAGCTTCAGTGGACAATGCAATACATATCTTCCTTACTAAAACACAGGTAGAAATAATGTCTGTGTCTTTAGAATACCATAATGTTAGTTCATGACTAACCTGCTTTCGCACATTAATTTTAAGCTGATGCACTTCCATTATCTAATGTTGACTTTGGAGTGAACTCCTAAAACTTTCTTGAAGGCATTAATGTTGAATTTCAAACCTGTTATAGAGGAAAGGATAGATTGGATCTCCTTGGAATATTTAGGTTGCAAGGGAAATGCAAGGCAAATGCTGTTATTGCTTCTGGGTTAGAAATGATTCTGAGAAGGCTCACAGCCTCTTGGGCACAGCTTGCATTTAGACTGAGCTGGCAATATCCAATTTTTTTGGCAAATTTACTCATGTAAATTGTTATAGAAAATTAACAAGATCACAGGATCACAGGATGTCAGGAGTTGGAAGGGACCCTGGAGATCTTTGAGTCCAACCCGCCAGCCAGAGCAGGACCATATAATCTAGCACAGGTCACAAAGGAACGCAGCCAGGAGGGTCTTGAAAAACTCTGGAGAAGTAGACTCCACAACCTCTCTGGGGAGCCTGTTCCAGTGCTCTGTGACACTTACAGTAAAGAAATTCCTCCTCATGTTGAGATGGAACTTCTGGTGCTCTAGCATACATCCATTTCCCCTTGTCCTGTCACAGGGCATTTATCAAATCCCCTCTCAGTCTTCTCTTCTCTAGACTAAAGAGCCCCAGGTCTCTCAGCCTTTCCTCATAAGACACGTGTTACAATCCCTTAATCATCCTTATGGCCTTCCATTGGACTCTCTCAAGCTGATCCTTGTCTCTGAATATCTTCATCACAATAATCTGTCAACAATACTACAAGTATGGAAGGGGAAAAGACTATATGTGCTTTCTGTCAGTAGATCACAAGATCAGAAACAGAAGTGTGAGGTTTTTGCTTTAAAAATTTACACAATAAGATAATGAGATGGCTACATCTTAATTTTTGAATCTTTTTAGGAAACCTTGATACAACTACTAAAGAAATATCCCCAAAGTCTCCTCAGAGCTCATAAATTGTATTTTAAACCTCTTACTTCACATATATAGAGTTTTGCAATCTTAAAATTGCAGGTAGCACAAGTTAAACCATACAGAGAAGCTCTCAGAACACATGGGCTCACTACTGACCTTAATGCAACTCCTAGACTATGCAGTATTTCTTCCAAACTACCTCTGGCACAGCAGCACAGGGATAAAAGGTTCTGCAGAGTTCCTGAGAGTTGAACTGGCTATAGATCAAGAGGCAATAAGATCGCACTATTATCACCTTGCAAATTGTTAATTAGACCTCCTGAAGACAGGGAGCCTTAGTCTAGGCTCAGCCCTGGGCTACACACCTGTGTTGATAGGGCAAGCCCGAGCTACTGATCCTCATGTATGTTACTGCACTAGGCACTTTTTTACCAGTTTGGGTCTCTGCTTGCTTGAAGGTGTCTTCATCATGCTTCATGACATAAGGTATGTTCTGAGATCCTTTTGATTTAAAGGGAGGCTGACAATGCTCATCTTCCTGATGAAAGTGCTTTGGGATATATGAATGAAACATATTGTGTGGTAGTACAAACCACATAACAGTAATTATGTCAGGAAACTGTATAGTTAGAAATTGTGCTGTTGTGGGTGGACAAAATATTTTTCTTGGATTGAGAATGAGACTGTTGTTATAAGCATGGTAAAAATACATATAAATATCAGACTTAAATTTTTTTCCCTATCCTTGAAGTCACTGAAAAGACTGAGCTTATACTTGAAACTACTCAGTACTCATGAAGCTTTGAATGAATCCACTCCATCTCAATTCTGTGGTATTTTTTTCTGTGGTATGTTGCTGTTTTATAAGCTAATTTCATTTCCCAGGTTGGTTTTCTGGCAAAACATGCCCATTTGCTAAGCTGTTTTGACTGTCTTTTAGCTGAAATACAGATGTTGAATTTTCAGCTTTTATTCTAATGCTCTAGTAGTGTCATTAGATCTATCAGATTGGTGCACCTGGATTACACAGCTTTTTACTTGGCTATTCAGTATTGAGACTAAATCACTTGTTTGGGTAGCAGAGAGATAAAATCAGCTTTGCTAACATGTCATATATACTTGGCATATATAGACGCATCCTCTTTTAGGCTCCCTTTCAAGGATTTTGATTGCAAAGCTCTAACAAATCTTTCTGTAGTGTTTTAAGACATTGTATCTTCCTACTGCCTGTTGAAGTTCCTCTCTTAGAAAATGGTTCCTGGAAACTCCAGCTGACCACTCATCACATAGGCCAAACATACCTTTATCCAGAGCTTAGTTTAAAAAATGAACCTTGTCTTAGAGGCCAAAGAATCCAACAGTAATCTCCAGCAGAATAAAATGCTGATTTTTGAAAGGAGTAACATTTTACATTACTCAGCAAGTTTCACCACACCTCACCTGCCAAAGACTTTTAGAACTCTTGTTGGCAAATATCGGCAACATTAACATTTATACTATGTTGAATAAAACTTTTAAAATGCTACTATGTTAATACTTTCCAAGTTTATGTAATAAGCTCTGTTAACTCTCATTACAAAATATATCATAAGAAGGTTCTTATACAATCCTGAGTGCCAGGCTATAGTTTTAAGAAATGTAATACCATTTCCAATGGGATATTGTAAACCTCAGAGGCTGGACAGTGCTTAAACACAGAAATGGTGGATATTAAAACCTTCCCTTATTATTCCTCTGTTGTGGCCAGACTCAAACTTGCAGCATAATTAGCCATTAGAAAGTTGGAAAATCAGGGAAGCCTCTCCTGAAAACTCTTATTTTCTGTGGTTTTGAACCACCTAAGAGATAAGTACTTTTAACAATATCTTATGCCACTGAAAGGTGTTACTAACATTATGGGAGTCTAGTGATATGTTATGCCAGTGAATTTTGTCAGAAACTGAGGCTTTCTATCACAAATTAAAAAACTGAGAACAGGGCTGTTGTAGCTTGCCAGAAGACAAGTATCGATTGTCTGCAGGCAACTGGCTGTGTTGCTTTGGCAGTGAGGAGGGGGGATGCTGAGGCTATGCAGAACAGGGAGACAAGGAGTGTATTCTTTCAGAGACTCAGAAGAAAAGGTATATAAATAAATACTGTAAAAAATGAGAGCACAGAAAGAAAGGTAAAAGAACAATCCAGGAAGGCATAGATAAAAAAAACCTAGTATGTATTTTAGAGGAACCCTGGCAGGAAAGAAAATACAAATGTAACAAAATGAATATACTGCAGCTGAATGTGAGTTTTATTCTGCCCGTTCATCACTGAATATGATTTCATATCCTGTTGATAAAAAAAACCAAACTTTGTGGGTTCAATATTATTCTTTAAAAGTTGCACTGGGGACAAGGGAAGGCTGAATAACCAAAACATGTCAGATGGAAGACATCTGTGAAGCACATCTCTCTTGTGCTGGGGAGCACAAAACAAACTGCAGGGAAAACCACTCCAGAAAAGTTGCCCTTAACTGTCTCCAGGGTCTTCCCAGACAAATGAGCCTTGTGCATAGAACAGCAAATCCCACTGTGTCCTGCTTAATCTAAATCTTTACTCCTCAATCCTGCTATGTCATTGGTTGTGGACACATGCTGCCCTCGGGCTCTCTTCCCTCCCCTGTTAGATCTTACTGCTCCCTGCCACTTTTAGAGCTGCTGTTGTGATTGATGGCTAACACATGTCAATTAAAATGAGCTAATTTTGCTTAAATGGTAGAGGATAATTCCTCTCTCTTTGTTTTTTCCTAGCATGGGTTAGGAAGCAAACAGGCAGGTGCATCAAAAGGCAAACCTAGGGAGAAAATAACACTGGAAGGAATTAGACTGGAAAAAGAATTAAACTGAAGTCCATGAGCCATAGTCTTCTCAGCTGTCAGAGGCCGCACAGTGTCTTGAACTACATAAGTCAAAGATTTTCCCACCTACTTAGTCTTTTTGGTCCAGCTAGCTCATTCTTTTGTGCACACCACAGACAACTGCCCTTTGGTTGTTCTACATGACACCTAATATTTGTATCATGTGTCAACAGCATAATGACATGAACTACATCAATGTTACAGTCAAGACATTTTTTCCATTTGTTTCCAATCCCTTATCCTGCCTTTATCACCAAAAACAGCATACTGTGTAGTAAATCTTTAATTTTGTGCTTTAGAGCCATAGGCAGAAAAACATCTGTATATGAGAGTACTGATCCGAAAAGCCAAATCTAGTGATAAAGCAGGATTTTAAACTGATAGTTTCAAGATGGGGAATCTCTAAACTTAACCAATGAAGCCTGAAGGTTTGGAAGGCAATATTGAAGGCCTTATTGGTAAAACAGTTTTCTATCAGAATTTACTTACACATTTACAAGCCCAGTTTAGACAAGTCTCTGGAACAGAGTCAGGAATCTAGTGAGAATCTTTCTGTTTATCTGCTTTGCTTCAGGGTACTCTCAATCCAAGGCAGCCTACTACAAAACTTCCTCTGCAGCAGGAGAGCTAGATTTTAATTCCTGTGGAGAAATTTCTCTGTGTGTGCACATGCATGTGTGTCTGTTTTGGGTCGGTGTCCTAAACAGAACAAAACCAATATTGGTCATATACAATTAAATTAGTTTTGTCAGAATGACTGTGGTGTGAAAAGTCAAGATGCCAAGTTTCAAACAGTCCTATGTGAATAGACTAGGGCCTTGACAGGAGAAAGAGAACCCTTTTTGAAACACGGGTGGTGGCAAGTGTCAGAAATTGGTTATAGCTACTCTGAGCACATCCTATATTCCCAGCTTCTTAGAACTCATTGCCACAGTAGAGATGAAACATTCTTCTCTATTGCCCATGTGTGTGAACATGGATGTAATATCCTACAAAAAATATGCATTACTTTTGCATTTCAAAAATTCTGACTTCTTTTTAGAATGTACTCTGACATTATACTCTCCCTGTTTATCCATGACTTACATATTTATAGGAAGTTAAGGATACTAGAAATAATTTAGGCTTATATGCAGATCCCAGACCACAATTCTGTCCTGAAAATGTAACTTTTTAGTAGTATTTTAATATTTTGTAATACCATACAGTGAAAAAGAAGTGCAGAAACCTCCTTCCTCTTATAATGATAAGCAATCACCTTCAGAATTAATAGCAGCTTTTTAAACATCCTGGAGATGTTAAATCTATCCTGCCTAAATTACACTACAACTTGGAAGAGAGTAAGCTGAAGGTATTCTTTAACTATGATTTTTAAGCAGAATGACTGCAGCCCAGGTAGAGCTTATTCCAATGTTTACTGTAGTAGTGAAGAACTTGTATTTTTACAATTGTTCAAAACTTCACACATTCATAATGGAATGCTGTAAATTAGGAATACGACTCGGTAAAACAAAGTGTGAATTCAGTGTTAATAATTCCAGGTCCATCTGTCATGACTATTAGGGGATCCATTACAGTCTCAGAGCTGACCAATTGGCTCATGTTTTAAAATACTATCCTGTGGGTTTTACTAGTTGTCAGACCCATTCTGTGGTGGTAATACTCCTTTTGGTGACAATTCTGATGTTCTTACTATGTCACTTAGCATATGTGCCCCTGAATTAATCTGAGAAGCTAAGGAAAAATATATGAATCTGATCGGTATTCAGCTATTTTGTAATGACCTCATTTTTTCCCCTTCAACAGTGACTTGAAATCAGAATCTTTTTGTTTTAATGGAGTGTTGTCAAAGTTAGAGCAGGCCTTTGAGTTACCTCTCCAGAAGTACTTATAAAAAAGGTCCCTACTGTTGTAGCTATGTTGCAGAATTAAATACCATTCCATCTGATAGTTTAGCATTAGCTACTACTGACACCACTTTTTCTGCTACTTCCTCCATCAAGGTAGTAACCTCTAACAGAAGGTTAGAGAAGCAGAACAGGGAAGTCTGTAACTTATACATTAGAATCACTTAAACCTGTCTTTTGAAACATAAAGTAGACAAACTAAACAGTGGACCATATTGTTTCAGTTCAATACTTCTCTTCGACAGACGCAGTCTAAATTCACCCTATGAGCCACATGATCCAAAATCTGGATCCTCAAAGCTTTTACTCAACCTCTGCCTGGCTGTGGAGACACATAATTGCTGTATATAGAGACATTTTCCCTGAGTGAAACTGTAAGTAGGTTTCTGAAAGGAAGCTCCTGGGCATAATACTAAACAGATAGTTGCCTAAAATCAGCAGGATGCCTATACCAGATATTCCTCTTCCAGCGATGCACGATTACCAGACTTCCTTGCACAGTTCTTGCACTGGTCTTGGCAGTACTTTCTTCTCTTTGTCAGTAGTTATTGGCTAGACATTTACCTAGAAAAATGAAGATTAAAAATCAGTTCTATTTAATAGCATCTGTATCTACACCTTTACTTCCAAAGTGACTTATCACAGCACCAAGCACTATAGGTCTGCGACCAAGTAGTCTTTATGGTCCCACACTATGACAATTCAGTGTGGACAGTGGAGCAGCTGGAACACAAAAAGTACCTTGCATACTAGCCTAGAAACTCGGTCCTACTTTCTCAAGCTTTACTCAAACCACCATATATATTAGGAGAAAGGTCTGACAAAAGTACTTTCCAAACTTATTCAGATACTTGGCCAAAAGCTCAGCCAGTTCTGATTTTACATAATGATCCCTGGTGCAATGGGTGGCATCAAACTGAGAGCAGAAATATGAAAAGGAACGTTTTGCATCCGTGTAAGGTTGTCTTAGGTGTCTGGATAAGTAGTAACTGCTTTGGTTTACCCAGGGCACTGTGATCTCTGTTTGCTTGAGGAAAACTCTCTGCAACTACCTTAAAGGACATTGTAGAGAGGTTGGTGCTGGTCTCTTCTCACAAGTAATTAGTGATAGAACCAGAAGGAATGGCTTCAAGCTGAAACAAGGCAGGTTTAAACTGGACACTAGGAAAAAAATATTCATGGAAATAGTGGTGTGATATTGGAATAGGCTGCCCAGGCAGGTGGTTGAGGCGCCATCCCTGGATGTGTTTAAGCATCGCTTAGATGTAGTGTTGGGGGATATGGTCTAGGGGTGAATGGTTGGACACGATGATCCCATGGGTCTTTTCTAACCTAGATGATTCTGTGAAAACCTATAGTCTCCTTTAGGCTGTAAACCAATCCAAGCCTCTTTGTTTTGTGACTGTTTGCAGTTATTTTTCAGGACAAAAATGTATCACTCTCCACTGTGAGAATGCTGCAGTATTTGTTAGCTCAAGAGTTTCAACATGTCCTGGCTGAAATGTGTTAGTTGAAATTACAGTCCCAAGGAAGACTGGTGTCTTTGCATAAATTCACAGTTATTTTTTTCTAGATGTGCTATACAGACAGACTTTGGTATTATAGTCTGTTTTCAATATTCATCTTTTTTTCAAAAATGTCAAAGTCAAGGAAGACCTTCATGGTTAAGATTACAGTTACATTTGAACTGATTTTAAATTAATAATTGACAGTATGTATTATGTTGTCTGGGAATAATATCAGAGTTACTGAAACTAGGGTTTCTGGTTCACAAAATTTTTACTGGTATTATTTAGTAACTGAGTGCCAGGGAGACAAACAACATCTTCCAGCTGAATCTGAGTGACTGCAAAGTCAAGCATGAAAGAGGCTGATGCTTGCGAAGACAGCTCATCACAGTGCTGTAATCTATATTCTACAACATACACTAGAGAACTTTGAGTTTATATCACCACATCATTCAATGGTTTGGTTGTTTGGGTTTTTTTTTGAGAACTATCTAAAAGACACTGGCACTACAGGAATCATTGATTTTGCTAACCAGTTGAGGGCTAGCCTACCTTTAGGCTACAGAATTAGACTACTAAATCACAAAGCTCTAAACTCTGCATGTGCAAGTCACTTCACCTCTCATGTATAAGAATTTTCTAGGTTTTGGGCTAGAAGCTCTTGTTCAGTGATCACTGTTATTTGTTGCCTGAAAAAAGCCTACATCACAGTCCCTTCATGATAGGCGTGACATATACTTAGTAAGAAAGGCTGATCTAACAAGTTTACAATAAAAATGTGGGATTAAACATATTGTTTATTAATTTATAAGAATATTTGAGGTTTTGTAAGAAATGTCAAAAATGAAAAATAACTTATTGTGAAAATGGATCAGTGTGGTTCATCATGCATCATAGTGATTTTGAGAGTTATATTTTGATTTTGACATTTAAATATAAGTAATTAATATTTCAGCCTTTAATGTGTTGAAGCTCAGGTCACTTTCCAGTAAATAGTTGTACCATTTCATTGGAAATGTCAGCATGGACTTCTCAGACGTTGAGTAGTGTTGCCTCGTTGTTTATGAATCAGGATGTTTACCACCATTAAAACTGTTTCCCAGTCATTTTGAAAAGCTACAGACTGCCTCTACTTTAATACACTGAATGCACGTATACAGTTAAGAAGCTATCACATCAAGGACTTAATCAGACTACTACTAGCTCTTACCAAGACCCTGTTTTCTTTATAGAAGTATCTCTAAACCTTTCCATAAGCCAAGCCCACACACAAAGAGCAATGAAAACTTAAAAGTGGAATTTAAAACAATTGGTTAATTTTCTATATTTGGCAAAATTGCTGAGGCTGAGACTGCACAAGGCTGACGTCATTAACATCACTAACGAAGCACCACTTTGAGAGAGATGTGCTTTTGATGACTGTTACTACTTTAAATGCACACCACTTGAGAATGAACTGTATTCACAAGAGCTGCCCTCTGAATTTTTAAAACGGACTGCCAGGAGTGATCAGCATGCAATGTTGGCTGTATAAACATTGATTAATATCACAATGTGCTTCAACAAGCTGTAGAGTGGTCTTCAGTTTTCAGGAAATTAAATGAGATTTATAAGCTTTTTTGTAGGTACCTAGTAGAAAGATTGGCATGTCACAGCACTTATGATGAGAGTAAAGTACAGCCATAACAGCTTGACAAATACTGTTATACAAAAAGCAAGAGGGAACAGCGTAATTTAGGGGAACTGATAAAAGACACTGTAATACCACTTATAATCTGTTCAGTTGCACCTCAACTCCTTAGTGATGAAAATAACAGCTCAAAAAATCCTAAGAAATTATATGGTGGTCTTAGTGCACCTCTCAGTGTCAATGTGGTGGTCAGACAGTCCAACTTGCCTCAGGCACATATGACACTGTCTTGAAGTGACAGTTTCTCAAGGTAGAGCAGGTCCCAAGGGTCACTGATGGCTGAGAAGATAGTACATCACCTTTCACCATCTTTGGCAATATTTCATGGAATCACAGAATGGTAGGGGTTGGAAGAGACCTCTGGAGATCATTGAGTCCAACTCCCCTGCCAAAGCAGGTTAACCTCAAGCAGGTTACACGGGAATCTGTTCAGGCAGGTTTTGAGTCTCCAGAGAAGGAGACTCCACAAACTCCCTGGGCAGCCTGTTCCAGTGTTCTGTCACCCTTACAGTAAATAAGTTTCTCCTCACGTTGAGGTGGAAGTTCCTGTGTTCTAGTTTGTGCCCATTGCCTCTTGTCCTGTCACTGGGCACCACTGAAAAGAATATGGCCCCATTCTCTTTTCACTTATCCTTCAGATAATTGTTGTAAGCATTGGTAAGATACAATTTAATTGCATCTGATGATATTTTAACAATCCCTTTAGAGACATCATATGAGTACTCTCGATCAACTCAAATGACACATACTTCAAGGAAAGGCTCCTCTCCTTCCAAAACAAAGTTTTGTTTACTGCGCACTCTAACCTGATACTATTTGTTGGACTTTATAAAATATAAAATTAAAGTGTACATTTTCAAATATAAACTACAACAGAATTTAAATAACAATCCCATGTTATTGCTTCTTCATAGTATTTTAAAGATTCAGAAATAATTTATGTTATAAACCTTTAAACAGGTTTTCTTTTGTGTCAAAATAGGTATTTCCAAAAAGGAGTTTCAGTTTGACAAACATTCTCACTGTGAGATTATTTCCTCTATAAAACAAAAATTTGTGTATTTCCTAACTGAGATCCAACTCAAATTCTCTGTGAGCAGCTCTAAGGCATGCAATTGTACGATTTTCTCACATATGTTCACGCTTAGCTATCTATGTTGCATATATTAGATGTGATTATACTTGCACATGAATTTACTGGCATCTTTCATGCAGGAATTTGAACACAGTATACAATTAATTTAATCAGCTTTGAACTGTTTACATAGCCATTGTCTAATCTCCTTGAATACCTTCAAAATATGTAAAGTGATTCTACGGTAGCCTAGATTCCCAGCAAGTATATTGGGGGGGATGCACACATACTTTCTTTTGGAGTTATTTTATTTCAGTTCAGCTGAAAGATTCTAATTAGTTTGACTTAATTTGAAATAAAATGGCCTAATTGAGCCAAAAAATGTTTCCTACCAGTTTTAAAGTGGCTTGAAACCCACACTTTAGAGTAAGCAGGTGCACCTCCTCCTTGCAGACAAGCCTTGACTCAAAGGACAAGAAACACCACTTCTCATGTAGCATTTGTGACCTGGGCACAAATCCTTGAAAATACTGTCCTTAAAATTTATTCTGAAGTTCATTGTAGCTGCAGCATAATGCACTTACCAACCCATTTTAGTAAAGTAAATGCCTTTTGGGCCATCTCATTCTGTTCCATAATTTTTTCTGGGGAAACCCTTGCCCTCTACTTGATTTATGTAATATAGGTGGTTGGTAAAACTTGAATTTTTATTGATGAATAGTTATATCTTTCTCAGAACCCTTAAAGAAAGTGACATAATTCTTTAAGACATAATATTACACTTAGGAATTACTCTAGAGGATCATCAATCTTTTGTGAAACTCTTCCAGCACTCTGCTAGTGTTAAATAAACCATGACTATAAATGAAATTCAAAATAGTTTGAGTGATTTCTGCAAAATGTTCTCCATTTGCCAATTATGTAGCACTATATTTTATCCTATCAGTTATTCATTATTCTTTTCTAAAAATACAGCAATGGCAAGGGACTTTTGTGAGTTCAGTAAAATTACAGATGACCCACTTCATGAAAACCAGGCATTATGTTATAAAAATTGACAAAGCTAATTATCAAACTGTTGATGATGTGGTATTTGTTTATCAGTGTTGCTTTCTTGATAAGAAAAAATATCCAAGCCCAGCTGAGAAGAGTGTTTATACAAAGCCATGTTCTAAAAGGCTGGCTGGGTTTTCTGAGTTGATGCCTAATTCACACCCCCATCCTGGTGGCCATTAGCTGATGATAGAGTTACAAAAGGCAAAGCCCAGAAGTAAACATAATCCAAATATGTTTATCTTAATATTGAAAAAGGCCATACATGTGTCTATATTCCTTTTTCCTGTATCTCCTTGAAATCTGTTCTTTTCTTCTCTATGCATTATCTTACTGTTCCTCCTCCCCTTGTAACCTTACCTTTAGATTTGTCCTTTTAGCTCAGAGTCTGAGTGGGTCCCTAAAATACATTCTAGGTTCAGCTGGGTAAAGTTAATTTCAAAGCATTCTAGGTATTTTTATAGCTGAGAGTGTTTTGACGTACCTTCAAACATCAATTTTCTTTCAAGTGCCAAAGCATCAGGAGCTCCGACCCAAAGATAGTAATGTTAATCCTACATTCTACATTCCAGTAGACTGAAGGCATCAGCATGGACCTTGAGGATATCTTTGCCCACAGAGAAAGCTAAGTCAGGAACCTGTTTAAGATTCCAATGTGATGTTAATCAGAAAATACAATCAAGCCCCTAAAATAATATAATAAGATGGGTGCAGTGGGAAGGCAAAGGCTTGGCGTTACTTTTTGTTTGTCATGCTTTTTCCTGATCCAACAGGCAACCTTAGCCCAGATCAACAGGGAAACCAAATCTTGGTGTCACTCGCAGTACATTATATACCATCCTTATTGCCAGTAAAATCAGAATACACTGACTTCAAACAGGAGCTACCTAAAATGTGTGTAATGTAAGAGACAATAAATAAAAGAAACATATGAAATAATTCTGAGGAGTTGCTTTGAATTATGAAAGCAAATAGCAAAGTTTATCGCAAGTAAAACAAACTATTTTCACTTCTTGTGGTGGTTAATGGCAAATCAATTTAAAGTTTATTGTGTCTGGTTTAAATAGTGATTTTTTCATTAATAACACTAAAGAGCAGCAGCTCTTTAGTCATTATTATCCAGGCTTTGATTCCCTCAATATGTCTACATCATATTGTGGAAAATAGCTTCACATTTCAGAATAAGCCCCAGTGTAAGTATAGTGCAATGCTTGGTCAGGCTATTCCACTCTGTGTGACTGAAGTGCTTTCACGACTCACTGAGTAGAGCGTCATGTCAGTTTTGTGCTAGCTGAGGCATCTTTGCATTGGAGTTCTTTGAAAAACATACATTCATGCTTTTGGTGACAAATAGGCAGGAGCACAAGAAAACGGTCATGGTTGGGAGACCATGTCGTGAAGTCAGGTCTGAGAAGGGCAATAGGTAATGAGGTCTGAGTAACAGACCACAGACCCATGGGGAAGACAAATAAGAAGGTATTTATAATACAGCTTCATAAAGATACAAAGTCTCAGTACAGCTACAGATTAATGTGATGAAGCCAAACCATTTGTTTTTTTTCTTTCCTAAAAGAACATTACATAAAAATATCATTTAGGTTGGACAAAAAGCAATTTTTAGTTAACTATGTTTCATTTGATGATATTTGACCAACTCTAGCAGTTTATGAAATCTATGGAGACATAAGAAGTAGATGGAAGCAGTTCACTATCTGCGACTGTAAATAATACCTTTTATTCTAATGATTGAAGAAAATAGGGCAGCTGTCATGACATCCCTAACACTTCATTAAATCAAAAGTCTACAGCACCTATAGAGCTGAATCTTTACTGCAATCCCCACATGTGTGACTTGTGTCAGTTCATGAGACTGGCAGGTTTTGGGAGTGATGGCCTTTATTCTTACTATGAGTAATGGAAGAAGGAATGCCTTGAATGCCAGCACTGCAGAAGAGAAATTATAAAATTCATATGCTAAAATGTCTTCACCAGAGAGATAGACAGAGGATTGTCCTGTTAGAAGTACAAAAGATTACCAACAATATATTAACCTATTATTCACAAAGGCAGAGTTCCTAGTTCAGAGATATAATTTCCTCTCAGTTAAGAAAATAAAATGCTTATCTGTGATACTCCTTTTGAAGCTGAGTTGACGTAAAAAGCATTCAGAATCTCCCTTTCATGGATGTTAAGTGATTTTAAAAATAAGGTATTAAGAAATTTTTTGAAACTTGTCTCTTGTTCCTCCATGTAATTCATCTAATTCACAAAAGAATATCTCTCTTCCCTCAGAGTCATCCCCTAATTAAAACTCAAAAGTACTGTGTCTTTTCTGTTTATGGCTGGCTTTTTTTTCCAAACTGTAAGGAAAAAAACTATTATCACTGTATCTGTAGAGCAGTGTTTCTTTCCCTGGAGATTTACAATCAAGGAGAAGTCTGAGGAACTCATCTCACTAGATGAGTGTTCAAAGTGTTTTTGAAATACATGGGAGACAACCTACACTTAGTGTATTTGATTTAATGCAGATACTGTTCCTTCTTTATAATTTCCTTGACTATTTTCAGCATAATAACAATTTTTATCTTAATCTCTTTAAAAGAAGGTGGCATACTGGTTAGATTGGTTCAAAACTGAGAACAGTTTTCACATAAATGATCCTGATATTCACAGACAACAGTGAAGCTGTTAAAGAGCTACACTCAAATTTTCAGGTAAAGACTATTGAACTCATAACAGCTGGAACAGATGGCACAGCCCACTTTCTAGTCTATTAACTTTTATAGATCAATGAAGAATCGTTATGAAATATAGATAATCCAGAAAATAGGGAAGATTCCTGAAGTTGATTTAGGATGTTTTTTCCATTTTGGTTTCATTTATAAGATCTCTTAATTTTGTTACACAAAAGAGAAGGATAGGTAAAGATTTTATATCTATATAAACCAAATATTTGATTGAAACTGGACAAGTCAAATAATGCTGTAATGCAGAAAATATTTCTAAGCAGAAGTAATCTTGAGGTGTGTGCATTTGACATAATTGATGGAAGTAACAGTTTGTTATTAAATGGTACTTTGAGGTAACTGAATTTCATCAACAAATCACTATCAAGTTATTTAAACAACTTTGTACAAACATGTAAACTAAATCTATAAGTCTTGGAGAAAGGTTATTTCACTTTTCAATGAAATCAAGGAAAGAAGACTGGTGAACTTTCCTTTTCAGCTAAGGAAGGAAAATTACTATTTTCATGTGTGTAAAAATATATGACTAAGAAAATCTAGCTCTCAAGAGGCCACAGTGTATTTCATGTTAAGTGTATTTCAAAGTCTCATTGTCAGTGTTTGACTCAGGAGCTGTTGTTTCCACTCAGTTGTTATTAATTCACTCAATGAGTCACCTAAAAGACAGTAATTGAAAAGCTAGCTCTCTGTACAATGTATTGTAAAAATGATTTCTGTTTGGAGACTCATCCTTTGCTGCTCTCAATAGGGGAAAATTTTATATGTGAGAATGTATGTAATCTCTGAGGTTAGCACTTCCATGTATAAGGCAAAAGACATCTCATGTAGCAACTCAAATTAAACACTAAAATAGAGGAATAATAGTATAAATCATCAATAATTTATAGGTATTGACTGTCAAAAATGTTTTCATAATTTGATGTGGTATTCGTTACCAGCTCACAGAATTTTTTATTAGCTTCATATTATCAGAAAAATTGACCATACTAAATTTTTGACTTTAGTGAAATTTAAACCACTAACAGAAAAATAGAATTATTCAGAATTTAAGTTACTACCAAATTTCATATTTAATCCCTACAACTGAAAATACACCTTAATTAGTTTATTGTATAATCACTTCAAATGATCAAAACTAATATAAACCATGTGAAACATGATTTAAGAATTATAAAACAAATATTATTTTGTCTTGTCCTAAGCATATGCATCTGCTTATATAAGCAACATCTGAACCCACCCCATAAAACAACTCCACCATGTGTGAACAGGTAATCCCAATTGTTTTACCTTATTCGGATAGAACTTCTACAACCATTTTTTTTTGTCTGTAGCCTTATAGCAATACAAACAGAATTTCAGTACTAAATATCTAATAATTAGGCCTGACTTAAAATCATACATTAAAATAAATAATGTAATAATGAATAATAAAAAAAAGAAACTATTTTCCTACTAAATCATTTTATATGTCAACATACCATAATATCTTTTAAAAACTTCTCCTAGATAGTAAAAATTCACCATTTTTATCTAATAGCATTCATTATAAATTACTGTATGAAAATTAACTTCACAGAATAAACATGGATGATTTTAATGTTCAAAAAGAGTAAGGATTAAAAATGTAACCTATGAGTTGAATCTAGCCTGCATAAAATTAATAAAATCTGAAGAAAAATTATAACACTAATCATAGAAACAGAGCTAGGTAGACAGATCCAAAGATAATAAAAGAACCAGCAGAAGAAACTTAATAATTATAATCCTTAGATTGGAAAAAATGGCCATAGGATTCGTGAAAATAATGGAAAGCGCTGATTTATAAAAATATACTCTCTCAAATCCTGTGTCTGTTTGGTCCACAGCCTTTAACATAGCAACATAATCCATTTTAACTAAGATGAGGTCATATTCAAATGCAATACAAACTGTAGCCTGTACCAATTTATGCTTGTTATTAAACATCTTCTGAGTTTCTCTAACTAAACTTGGTGTTTTATAGAGCCTTGTATTTCTTCTGCTTCTGTAAATTCCCTAATACTCCCCCATGAAGTCACACTCGGTAACATTTTGACTTTCACTGTAGTTGAACAGTAGAGCTGGGTGGCCTAAAACATTCTGCAAGGGTAGTATCTGGTAAGGTTCCATCAGGTAGTTCCATGGAACAAGTGGTGGGAGAGGGACAAGAGTTGAAGAGTGCACCTGGGAAACATGATTTCGTTTGATAACCAAAGGCCTATATTGTGGTTTCTGTCTGACTCTGGTGTGCCACAGACTAGTTTGAACTTGGCAATGTCACAACAGGTTTAATGAAGGAATAGCTGCCCTGGTTATGTGGAAGAGAAAACATGAAAGATGACAGCAATGAGGTGACCACTCATCTCACGAGACTCTTTGAAGGGGCATCTTGAGTGTTTTTGTAGCACTCTTAGCTCCAAAACCTGACATTTGTCTAGATATAGCAGGGTGTCATTGAAGGAAACTGTGAAAAACTGCAGGGTGGATGACAGGAGGCATTATCTCTCTGCCTTCTGGGATTCCAGAATGGGAATTTGCCAACCTTAGTGCCATTGAAAACTCATATGAGCAACAGTCTAGACAGAACCAGATTTTGGCCTTTCCCATGCCACAGCTGGGAAGTAAACAGTGAGAAGTGAATTATGTTTCATTTGCCTCTCATAAACACTACTCTCACTGTTGTTTGGGAAAGGCTGAAGGGAGTTATGGGAAAAATGGATGCACAGTCTGAACCAGTAATGCCACCCTTCATTTGTATCTTTACTCTATACCAGCATGTTAGTAATATAAGTCTGTGCATTAAAGTCTCATTCAAACTTAGTTTTCCCTTGATACAAAGGCAATTCATAAATACTACTTTTTTTTTTTCTAATATGTATATGGTACCACAGAAAGTAATTTAATTCCAAATTCATGAATGCAGAAAAATAATTCTTAATTAATTTGTGTATTTATTTTATGCTTTTTCTACAACACCAGGTTTCACATCATCAATGGGTTTCAGGGGAATTTGACTTCTATGTGAAAACTTGAAGTTTTGCTTTTGAAACTTATTAGAACCCTGACATTTGAAAACTATTTTGAAATATATTTATTGTTCCCATGACATACTAATGGCATGAGTTAGAACCATAAAAATGTTACAACTGATAAAAAAGCCACGACTGGCATATAATATATAAAACTGGAAAATTCACAAAAAAGTGTGTTGTGAAAACAAGGTTTCTAAAATTATAAATAGCCATTATAGTCATTAAATAGTCATTAAATTATATTGTCCATTATGTATTGTCTATGACTTCTCAAACTACTTTAAAACTGATATGTGGTGAGGTGGACTATATTCGCACCATTAACAGGAGATAAGCATGTGTAGTTTTTTAAGATATCAGATCTCTTAATTTCTGTGCAGGGTGTTTCCTGCCTGAGGCATCCCAAGCAGGTATCAAATCATTCCTAGCCCATCCTTCTTTACCTGTGTACATTTTATTATTACTCATCTTCTAAGAGAATTATGAAGCTTATGAAACAAAGATGATTTCTTCTTTGCCGGACAGATGCAAGGTGTGAAAGGCTGTCTGAAAGCCAGCTGTACTATGTTGTAATACACTGGCAGGCAGTGGGCAGAAGCTGGAAAGAAACTCCAGAAAGCCAGATATTGTACTTCCCAACTGCAATGACCAAGCTGAATATAAAAAAAAAA
>VWZY01002809.1:303461-363403 GCA_013399075.1 Chloroceryle aenea
TCACTGTAATGCAAGCCAAGACAGCACAAGTTAGGATGGAAGCAAGAGTGTCCTCATGAAAATCAAACATACAGCAAAGAAACAAGACTACAATCCTTTAGAGCTTGGTATACAATGATATCCTTTCTATAAAGGTTTTAAATAATTCTATGCAACTTAGTTATACCCCTGCTATGAAATTTAAAGGTTGCTTTAATTGGCAGTAGGAAGATTATCAGCATCTACTCACTTCATTAATGAATGTCTTCCACTCAAGAATAATTAGAGTTCTTCCAAAAATTTACTCAAACCCACTTTTCAATGTTAACAAGCTTTTTGATAAAACACTTTTCCCTGGAAAGGTTGACTTCTTTCCATAGATACTTTTTTTTTTTTTCCCATCAATGTTTGGGTTGAAAGTTTTATTTTGTTTGTGACAAGTAGAAACTTTCAGATGAAACTTCAGTGAAAACAGAAATGTAATAGTTTTCTTTTAAGTTACCCTGGCCTCAATAGAACACATAATAAGTCCTGCAGTCCTACCTTTGATATGGTATTTTGGTCCAGTGATGTAAGTTAACTTTTTTAAGAAAGTTTTGTGTTGAATCAAAAATGGTGTTTGGCTGGTTTTATTTCCTGATGGCATTTTCTGATAACAGATTTAATTTTATGCTGTATGTGATAAAACTTATATTCTTTTTCTGGCTGTTCCTATGCCAACATACTATTGGTTGGCATAGCTTTCCTATACTTAAATAATTTTTAAAATATTAGACATTTGCATGGAGTGAAATTCTGACTCCTTTAATACAAATTTAATAGGAAGAGTTTCCATCGACTTCAGCAGCCTGGGATACAATATTATATATAAAGTGTTGACTTTCTCAATCCAGCCTCTGGAATTACTATAGAGATACATTTTTATGTGCATAGGATAATACCACCAAATCAACATCCAAGCCAGGAAAGCTGTTGTAAGTTTGTCTCAGCTGTAAGCCATTTTGCAAAGATTACATTGTAGAAAAGAGGAATTACATTTTTGATTTAAAAGAATCATTAAAAGTTCAGATGCTGTGCAGGTGCAGAATGGACACTGACATGTAACTAAGTTGCATAGAATTATTTAAAACCTTTATAGAAAGGATATCATTGTATACCAAGCTCTAAAGTAATTTCTTTGCTGTATGTTTAATTTTTATGAGGACATATTTCCCACTGATGAAATATTTACACTTTTTCACAGACCTCTTCATTTTCACTCACATATAGGAAAGAGGACCAAAGCCACATTTGTTTTTGTCAAACTAGAAGATTATCAAGGACTTAATAAAAAGCTCTTTGATATTAAAGGGGTAAGAGCACAAAAACTATGTAGAGAGATGAAAAAGCTTCAAATACTCGCTTGCCATTGGACTGGCTTACATTCTTTCTATAGAGGAAATCTGCCTTAAACTTTATACTTATGACAAAATACTAAAAGTATCATGACTTAAAGGAATACAGGGGAAATGTGTTTTAAAAAGCCTCAGATGAGAACAGAAACAAATTCTGAATGGTATTTCTACAATGACTTTTGCTTGATATTATACATACAGTGATAAAACTTCATTTGACTCCAAAAGGCCTGACCACAGTTACTAGATGCCAACTACTTAACTTGCAGTTTAGTCTACTGCTCAGATCTTCAAAGAGGTTGAACCAGGAAACTTCATTTTTTATATGGGTGGCAGAAAAATGTGGTCAGCTTGAGAAGAGAAAAAGGGCAAGGATAACAGTAATGTTGAATGGATATCAAGGGATCCAGGCCAGAGAAGTAAACACAGTATTAAAGAAAGGCCTGCTGCTCAAAGAACTAAGACAATTTCCTTCTATGTTAAAGTCATAGGAAAATTTAATTTTTTAAATAATAAATTGAATTTAATTTGCAATCGATGGCTAGTCAGAGGTAATATCTTGAAATTTCAAAATAAAGTCAAAATGGACTTGACTTCTTATCTTTAAACGGTTTCTTTTTAGTGTCAAAATAATTTAAACTTCAGAAGCATTAGGCAAACCCCTCTAAATCTTGTCTTCACTAACCTAAAATGGTTTGGGTTCTTTTTGTTTTGCTTTTTGCCATTTTTTTTTCCCTTTTTTTTTTTTCATTTGGGATGAAGTATGAGTGTTATTCTGCATTTGAGATAAAAGACTTAAGTTTTAGTGTAACAGATAAGGAACGGATAGAGTGCTGGCCTGGTGAATTACCACTTTGCAACATTGCAGTGTCTTCACTGTTTTCACCATATTTTTTTCTAATCACAGATTATCTCAAACTTACATCAAGTAAGAAATGCTGAAATGAGTCTACAGGAACTCAAAGGGGCAAGAAGGATTTTACCTAATCATCTGAAACTCAGAGCCAAAATGCATTAGGTGTTCAAAAGAGGCCTTGGGACAACAGAGGTTGTGCCTTAGTCCCAGGCAGTTTTTTACAGTAGCAAAAGGATTGTGGATGAAAGGCAGCAAAGGCAGATTGAGTAACGGATCTGGGAAACTGTGTGGGCAGGAAGTAGTATAAAGAGTGTTTCTAAGTATCCACATACATAAGTTCTTGGCTGAAATATGCCTGGAGTACATACAGTATGCTATTTTGAATATTTAATCATCACCTCTGTTGAAAGCTCTAACAATATAAAATAGGCACAACCTAGATAAAGGCAGATTAAGTTAATTCATAATTGCAGTCTAAAATAATCTATTCATTTCTGTTCTGCAAGGCCTCCAGGTTTTTTCCATACAAGAAATAAAACAGAGATTACTATCACTGTGACACTATACAGTCTTATGTAAGCTTTTATATTTGTAGACCTGAGATCAGAAATTTTTCTTCACATGGTAATGCCACTGACAACTTCTTAGGGCACATATTTTTATTCTCTGAAAAGCACTCACCAGGGAACCAAGAACTTACTCTAGTAGTGGATATTTTTTACAATATTTAAATATTTCTCTATGAATAAAATAATCCTGCAAAATTCCAGTGTCTATTTTTACATGACTTAATAATTTCAAGAGGACAGCAGCTTTTCTCTGTAGGCACAATTCCTGAAAACCTTTCCAGTAAAAATAGCACTGGAGTATGCTTTCCCATGGCAGGGTATGCTCAGATCCCATGTGGTCTGCCAGATTCAAGTTTTCTAATGCCCTGTGCCATTTCATTACAAAGCCCTGATCATGGACCAGATTTTTCAAATTGGATTTACCTACACTCTGACTACAGCCTCCACGTGCAGTTTTATCTTTGGTCTCTCAGGCCTGAACAAGTCTGGCTTTGCCTTCCCACCCCAGGCAAACAGCAGCAAAGCCATGGCTTTCACTAACATCAAAGCACAGCTAAGACTGTGTTTCTCTCCAGATTATACACAGGTTCGCACTATTTAGCCATGGTTTGAGATCAGAATTTCTGACAAAATGCAAATATAATAAAATTTCACATAGTGTCAGTTTCTCCTGAAAATATTACTTTTAGCTCTGATAATTATAAATCAATATACTGGGGACTTGAGCAAACTGCACTGATAACAGTACAAAAAAAATCCAAGTCTGTCCAACACCAATTTTTAATACAAGAACATAAACAGAACCACATACTCTGGGTCTTGTAAGTCTACCCTTTCCAGGGGGACAATGAAGAATCACAGTTTTTAAAAGTGTCCTGCTGCTGCCATCTGGCCGCCAGCCTCATGCTGAGTCAAATTGGCACTTACCGAAGCAGCAGTCAGTCAGGGGAGGATCGGCTTCTGCAAGTGCTGATTTAGTGCCTTTGGAGACAGATTAGTGGTGACATAAGGTAAAAGGATTTTGAAAGTAGAGTAGAACAAGAGAAGGGAATGGAGGGGAAAGTAAAACAGAAAAAAAAGGGAAATAGAACACAAACTAAAGGAAAACAAAAGTGTAAGTGAAAGAGGCTATACTGAAAATAGGAATTCAGGGGAGGACTTTAGAACAGTATCAAAATTATGATAGGATAGGAACAGGGTGAAGACAAAATGAATTTCAGTTTCAGTTTTCCTCTGTTTCTCTGACTATAAGGTTTTGCAGGCCAGTTATACTTCAAGTACAATATGTAATTCTTCTACCCAAATCTTATTCAAAGAAATAATTTTGTCTTTAAATAAATACACTGTTTTACATAAATGGTTTTGACATCACTGGTTTTCTGTTCAGGGATGAATGTGGGAAAGAAGCAGTGAGAGTGGCCAAAGCTTGACATTCAAAGTGGCATCCATATATATCTGTATTTGTGGGAATTTGGTGTTGGTACTTCTATGTTCAGGTGAGTCAAACAACTTGCTTCAGATGATGCAGATGACGCTGTACATGCACAGAGAGGGCCTCTGAAGTTGGGGCAGTAGCTTCTCATGGTTTTTAATTTAGGTCACTGATGGAAATTCTTTACAAATGTCAATTGTTGTGAGCTAAGCTGTGAGAATGCCACCCCACAACATGATACTGTTATTTCTTCTAAGAAGAAAAGTCTTATTAAAACAGCAGGAATGCTGCTATGCCATCAGATGTGGAGTGCATCATGCCTGTGTAGTGTCATTACACCTGCTCTGTACTGTGCTAGGCATGGCGCTGCCTTCCTTCCCCAGCCCAGTGACATTTCTCTCTGCATGAAGTCTTGTGTCTAGTTGAGGGATTGTTGACATTATGACACTCACAAAAGTTTGGTTAAAACACAGCAGACCACTGTGTGAAGGCTCTCTCTTAAAAGGGAAGTGGTTCTGGTTCCCTGCAGTTGAGCTTGACTCTGTAAGCTTGAAACCACTGTGCTCCATGCTGAAAGGGTGCAGAAATGTCAGTCTTTGGCTTAATTAGCCTTAACTTTTTGGTGACTGTGATATCATCAGAGTTTAAGCAGCATCATGAGGATTTTTTACCTGCTGTTCCTACCTGCCTATTTCTGAATGAGACCATAGTCTTTTGCCCTCTCATCTGTAACATATAAATAGCTGGGACCAGAACTGAAGCCTCCTAGCCTCAAACCCCACACTAGGAAGTGCCATGAACTACATTTCCCTTGTTTTTAGATCTGCTTGCACCAGGGCTAAATCAAATATAATGGGAAAAGCATTATCAGTATTCTTGTCAGGCTTTTAGAGATAAAAATTGTTCTTATGAAAAACATTTTCACATTCCAGAAAAATTATTTTCTAGTAATAAGAGGCAGGACAACTTAAGCTGCTAACAGTTCCATGTTGTTGTGATCAGACTGTGGTAGAAGAGCTTGTTTACAGCTAGCTCAGATCTCTCTACATAACACTGCGGATTTCAGCATACTTATATCAAGAGCAGTTACTGAAAAAGTAGTGTCCTCAAGCATACCTTTAAATAGCTGTTTACTTGGGTTTGTCTCTTTTTGTTTGTTTGTTTGCTGTTCTCTAGCTTGGACTTACTCCTTTGGAAAGTTGGAATAATGGTTCTCTGTATGAACACCTCTAGGTGGTGATCAAGTAAGAAAGAGACAGGGCTCATTTCCTAATCCCTGAGCAAATGCTTAATCACTAAAATCTTCTTTAAATAATGGAAACTGTGGGCACTGCTGTCACAAGTGAAGTTTTCTCATTCATTTGAGGTTTGCTAAGTCAGATGAGTACCCTGAAAATTTGATAAGCTTTTAGGCATGTAGTTCTTTGGAGCAGTTTGTACTGCCTGACATGAAACTTCCTGCTCTTGGTCATGTGAAGGTGCCTGGCTTGCTCTGTGTGCTGTGTAAGAGGAGCTGGAGAATTCTGAAAGGGCTTTTATTCCACTCTGAATTCCAACCACTTTCCTAAATCAAAGATTATCTCATCCTAAATAAAAGTAAATTTAGCTATTTTCCTATTATTGTCATTTGCAGTCTTATTTTCTCGTAATTATGTAACAAGTGATTTAGAGCATTATCTCATCATATAAACAGTGAGCTGACTATGGCAAGCAGCCTAAGTATGCCCTTTGTAAGCAATCTGCTAACTGTGCATTTGCGGGCCAAGAGGCCAATTGCATCCTGGGATGCATCAAAAGAAGGATGGCCAGCAGATCAAGAGAGGTGATTCTGTTACTCTGCTATGGTGAGACCTCTCTTGGAATACTGTTTCCCTCTCTGGACCTCACAACACAGGAAGGACATGGATCTGTTGGAGCAGGTCCAGAGGAGGGTAACAAAAATGATCAGAGCTCTCTCCTATGAGGACAGGCTGAAGGAGTTGAGGTTGTTCAGCCTGGAGAAGGCTCTGGGGAGACCTTACAGCAGGCTTCTAGTATCTGAAACCTACAGAAAAGCTGGGGAGGAACAGTTTACAAATGAATGTAGTGATAGGAGGAGGGGCAATGGTTTTAAACTAGAGAAGGGTAGATTTAGATTGGACATTAGGAAAAAGTTCTTCATTATGAGGGTGGTGAGCCACCAGAACAAGTTGCCCAGGGAGGTGATGGAGGCCCCATCCCTGAAGACATTCAAGGTCAGACTTGATGAGGCTATCATCAACCTGACCTAGTTGAAGATGGCCCTACTTACTGCAAGTTTGGACTAGATGACCTTTAGAGATCCCTTCCAACCCAAGACATTCTATGGTTCGTTCTATGATTCATTCTATGATTCTATGGTACTGGAGTTCTGGTTTTTGCTCTGGAAAATGTCTGGAGGTTGTGTGGTTCAAAACTGAAAGTGCTACAACACATATACACATTTCTGGCCAGGAATAAGCACATTTTATTATTGACTGTGTCTCTTTTCAGACAAGGCCTACTTTCATGATATTTATATTATTAGTCTATTAAACACCCAGACAACCAATCAAACAGGCAAACAAAAAATATTGCCAAATATCTCTGTGATCATCTTTAAACTGTAGCTATTGTCATGCTTCTCTCATGTCTTGTGTCTAACCATTTACCCTGATTGTGGCTGTACCACTCATATCTTCGAGAAATAGCTCATAGCTTTGAGAACTATATGTTATAATAAAATTGCTTCAGCGTTTACAGCCACAGATGTCAAAAAATGATGTATTTTTTGCATAGTCAAATGGTGTAGAAAAAGTTCCCTGTTTATTGGACATTTATAGTACACATTTGGTAAGTATGTCGAATAGGTTTGTTTGGGTTTTGCAAGACACTTGCCTTGCAACTTAGCAATTAGCATTTAGGAGAAGTGAATGCAGTACCCAGCTTTCCTGCAGACTGGATGGCAGGAAGAGATGAAGAGCCACAGTCAGCTGTCTGTGGCTTAGCTCTTACTGTTGTCCTGCATACAACAGATTAATGAGAAATTCAAGCCACTATCCCTTCAGGATTCCCAGACATGCTGTACAAAGAAGAGAGGCAGTTATGACATCTAAGCCAGCTGCTGGCGATAGTTGGTCTGCTAACAGTAGATTCCCTTTCATAGTGGATTTCTTTCTCAGGGTCTGCTGTCTCTCCAGGTCCAAGAGATAAGGTATGCATTTTGGACCTCAGCTCTTTGGGAGTTTTGGTAGTCACTGATATCAATAGTTACTACAGGCTGATATTTGACATGTATTTATTACATAACTTTGAAGTACAATTTTAATTCATTTGAGGAAATGTGGAAAAATATATTTAGCAAGGCCCTTGTGATTGCTGCTTTTTACATAGTGAAAATGTGGCAACATGCCACTTTTGGTGCATGTTGTGTTTTGCGTGAATTTGCCTTTTTTTCAAATGATAACTTTTTATATTTTTTCTGTTCTTAAGTTCTTACTTCTTTCTATGTTTTCTATTAAATACATTCAGTACAAGTTTAATTGAACATTGGGAATTGTTATAAGTTCTGGGTGATAATTGGCCATTTATCAGTGAGACAAGAGATTTTATTTTTTGACCTATAAAATAAAATGATTGATTTGGAAAATGAAACTTCAGTCATCCTTCACTGTTTTAGTTATGCAGTGATCCAAAGTCCTCTATTGGATTAAAAATAGCTAAAAAGGTTGTTCTCTGTATTTATCAGATCTTTTAGCATTTGCTACTTGTTTTGTTAAAGTGAAATCAAAGCCTGAGTATTGATTGTGCACATTACTTTTATGCAGTTCAGTTTGTTCCAAAAAGGGTCAAATTAAGGCAGAATCAGAACTACGGAAAAACGGAAGGACCAGCCATGCACCTTAGTGCTCCATGCTCACCATTAAATTGCCCGTACTTCATCAGTGAGGGTACACCAAATGTATTTTAATGAAAACTGTGTTCAAGTGTAATCCAATGTCATTCTAATGCAACCAGTGAAATAAAGTGGGAGTAAACCATACAAATCATCATATTTCAATTGCGGTGAAAAGGCATGTCCACAATGCTGAATTCATTTTACTGTATATTAATAAACTCTAATTTCTGAGGAAAGAAATGCACAGCACATAAAACCATTTGTTTCTTTTTTCCTGATTTGTTTTCCTCATTTATTTAAGTGAAGTGGAAATGGCATCTATCACTGCAGTTTGCTTGCACTGACTCACACATCATGTGTAACATGTCAGATTTTAAATAGATTGAGTTTCACCTTTTTAGGGAAGACATTTGGAAGGATGTTGCATGTGTTGAATGGCCCATATCTTCTTTTTTGATATATCTTATCCTAGAGCTGGTAGTAGATCAGGTCCCTAAATTACAGAAATTCAGGAACTGTTCCGATGCTATCTGTAGTTAGTACAAAAAAAATGAAGGGCTGTGCCCTATGCATTTGGGAGAAAATAAGTAAATAAATAAAAAGTTTACGATCAAAAGGCTAATTAATTGTGTAATTTAGCCCTGAAATGCTTCGCTCAGTTATCTGCAGAATACACTAAGGTAACTCACTTTTCAGCTACTCATCCGTGCACAGGGGACCAAATACCTTACAATGGAAAAAGTGGTAGATTATGATGAATGGAACTGAATGAGTCATAACATCATAACACAGACACTTGCATTTTAGAGGACAGTAGCTAAATATACACCATTTAATATTTAATCTAAACTAAGGCTTCCCCAGACATGTGCCTGAATGGCAGTGAAAATTTGGAGAGTTTTAAGGAGGGATTATAAAAATGTTCTGACATAAGAGTTTTGCTATTTTCCTGGAAGTAGGGATAAAATTCCCAATGAATAAAATATAAGTAAAATACAACATGGTTACTGAAGCTGCACTAAAGTGTTTGCAGAAGATGGAATTACATTTTTCCACTCTATCAAATTGTCTAATAATAATCCATCTTTTAAGTGCTACAAATCAACCTGTCACTTCCTATCATGCAATTTGATTGTTACATTTCCTTTTTCTTTAGAAGACCCTCACAGGATTAGGGTGGAACAAGAACTGTCAATTTATGACATGAAATGTTTTGTATTCAAAGTCACAGAAACTGTAGAAGGTGATGACATCTGGAAGAAAGTCCTCCATAGTGTTCCCCATGAGATTTAGAAACAGTGGAAATTGTTGATATTTAGTATTATAAAATTTATATGGCAAGGACAGTCCATGGTATTAAAGCAAAACTGTTTTTTTCAATAAACTGAAACCAACTTCTCTTCCTTCAGTTATACAAGAACCAGAGGGATTTGGGATTATATACCTTTATTTTTTTAACACATAAGGACCACTAATGAAGCAGCTACTGTCTTTTAAAGAATATCTGGACAAATTAGTTCTAAAACACTGTACTCCTGGTCTCTCTTTCATGGTAACTTTACTACAGAGCCTTTGAGGCCATCAGCTAAAGAGCAAAATTCAGAACTATAAAATAATTTAGTTTGGAAGGAAGCTTTTGAGATCCAACCTCCTACTTCAAGCAGAGCCAACTTTGAAGTTAGATCAAAGTTCAAGGAATCCCCAAATATTTTCAATGGTATATTCAGAATCATAGAATCATAGAATCATAGAATAGGCTGGGTTGGAAGGGACCTCAGAGATCATCGAGTCCAACCCTTGATCAATTACCGCCACAGTCACTAGACCATGGCACTGAGTGCCACATCAAGTCTCTTTTTAAATGTCTCCAGGGACGAAGAGTCCACCACCTCCCCAGGCAGTTCGTTCCAATGTCTGATCACCCTTTCTGTGAAAAATTTCTTTCTAATATCCAGTCTGAACTTCCCCCGGCACAATTTAAGACCATGCCCTCTTGTCTTACTGAGAGTTGCCTGGGAAAAGAGACCAACCCCCGCCTGGCTCCATCCTCCTTTCAGGTAGTTGTAGAGGGCAATGAGGTCTCCCCTGAGCCTCCTCTTCTCCAGGCTGAACAGCCCCAGCTCCCTCAGCCTCTCCTCATAGGATCTGTGTTCGAGTCCCTTCACCAGCTTGGTTGCCCTCCTCTGGACCTGTTCGAGGACCTCAATATCCTTCTTGAACTGAGGAGCCCAGAACTGAACACAGTACTCGAGGTGTGGCCTTACCAGGGCTGAGTATAGGGGCAGAATCACCTCCTTGGACCTGCTGGTGACGCTGTTTCTGATACAGGCCAGGATACCATTGGCCTTCTTGGCCACCTGGGCACACTGCTGGCTCATGTTCAGCTTCCTGTCTATCCAGACTCCCAGGTCCCTTTCTGCCTGGCTGCTCTCCAACCACTCTGTCCCCAGTCTGTAGCGCTGCATGAGGTTGCTGTGGCCAAAGTGCAGGACCCGGCACTTGGCCTTGTTGAAGCTCATCCCATTGGAGTCAGCCCATCTCTCCAGTCTGTCCAGGTCTCTCTGCAGAATCCTCCTGCCCTCCAGCTGATCAACACTTCTCCCCAGCTTGGTGTCATCAGCAAACTTGCTGATGATGGACTCAATCCCCACATCCAAGTCATCGATGAAGATATTGAACAGGACTGGGCCCAGCACTGATCCCTGGGGGACACCGCTGGTGACCGGTCGCCAACTGGACGCAGCCCCATTCAGCACCACTCTCTGGGCCCGGCCCTCCAGCCAATACTTAACCCAGTGCAGAAGTTGTTCACCTTTCTCCATTAAAGTGATTTCTATAAAGACAGCTCTGTTATGAAGCCTTGTAGTAGAAAATAGAAATATAAGTTAAAATACCCATATTGTATCAACTTTCTTCAAATAGATGACAAAATACTCATATCTATATGTTGTTTTCCAATGAATAGGTTGTAAAATTTGCACAGTTTATTTGCCATTAAATAACTTTTGTTGCTATGAAAAAACATCCTAGGTAACTGGAGAAAATGAGGAAGGAAGTGAGCAGAGTGCTTTCAAGCTTTTACCATAAGAGAACTTAGCCACCATCCTTCGCTGATCTTTAGCATTGATTATTACTTCCTCCACAAGAAATAAACATTATTGTAACAGCTCTTTTTCTTAATGGGTGAGGGAGCAGTGTTTGTTTTCCTACATGTTTTCATTTCTGAAGTAGTTACCTTTTTACCACAAGAACAACAGATTTGTAGTTGATTTAAAACATACTGTTTGGTTTTCAAAAACATTATTGACTGAAAATGTCAGTGACCATGAGTCTCACTCTGTATGTATCAAAATTATTTCAGCAGAGCATTGTTTTGGAAAAATAGAGGCCTATTGATTGTATTCAAAATTAAACTCAACTGTGCTACAGCAAGCATTCAATGAATCACCTATAATAAATTTGTTTGTAGAACTTAACTGCAGTATCTGAAAGAATCAAATCAATGGCATGTGCCAGTTGACCTTTAAGTTAGCAAATGTAAAAGATGTTGTTTAGTAACTTTAGTCATTGTACAAAGGCTACAACTATTTTCGAACACCAAAACGCATAAAAATTTTACTGGCATTTCAGCTGCTGTAAAACAAGAAAATCCTATTCAGTTCACTAACTCCTAGACTAAGACAGGCTTTTTTGTTTGTATTTGGATTTTTGGTATACCTTATTTTAAAGTAAAATGTTTATCATACTGTTAAATGTTTGTTTATGGACTTTACAGACTTTTCAACTAATTGAAATTTTGTGATTATTAGATTATTAGTCTTTCACATCTAAATCTTTTCTTTTCCCAGAGGATAAAGATCAGGCAAATACAGCTAAGAAATGGGCAGCTGTGTTAAAAATGAGACTCTTTTGAAGTGGAAATGCTAACTGCAATACTCTACTGCTTCTCAACTGTCCTATTCAATGTTGTGTACAAATAGCCATGAAAACATTTTAGAACAGCAAAAACTTAGTATTTATTAAATGCAACATGTTGGCAAGCTTATTTTCACTCCACATTCACATCCATCAGTCAGACAAGTTTCTTTGTATAAATAGTCATAGAATCATGGAATGGTTTGGGTTGGAAGGGATCTTAAAGATCATCTAGTCCAACCCCGCGGCTGTGGGCAGGGACACCTCCCACCAGACCAGGTTGCTCAGAGCCTTACCCAACATGGTGTTGAATACTTCCAGGGCATGGGCATCCACAACTTCTCTGTACAACCTGTTCCAGTGCCTCACCACCCTCACAGTGAAGAATTTATTCCTAATATCTAATCTAAATCTTCCCTCTTTCAGTTTAAAGCCATTACCCCTTGTCCTATCACTATGTGAACTTGTAGCTTTCTTGTAGGCCCTCTTTAGGTACTGGAAGTCTGCTAAAAGGTCTCCCCACAGAAGTGTGCGAGTCTAGCTGTTTCAAAAAGCACTACAGGGATGTTTTAAGAGAAAAACATACAGAAGAAAATGCATGAGGGATTCTAACTCAAGAGGAATAAACACAGTGAAGTGCATGATAAATAAAATGACTTGTTTGTGAAATGAGCAGGTAAAGATTCGGAAGACTTGTCTGCATGTGTCTGTGAATGTCTCAAGAGAGTGTGTATGATATAAACAGAGGACAATTCTGGATGAGATTCAGTCACCAAGCTGCACCCAGCTAGAAGAACATTTTGACCATTGCTAAGCTTACAAAACACGACTAAGTATCTTTTAAGATAAACATAGTTTTATTTAATATGGGCATCTTTTCTACAGTAGTAAAGTTACAAGAGTCTGAAATTCCTTGCTGGCTTTCTGCAGCCTGTGATTTTCTATTCAATTTTAAATGGGAATGGAGTGTAAACCTCTTAATATGATCCTGCTCGTAGTTCAAATGCAGCACACTGACATAAATGCCATGCCTACCAAAATCAAAAGTAGTAGGCTGCATGTTGCGTTTTTCCTTATTTACTATGTATAAGACAAGAAGACAGCCAGCTTAATTAACAGGAAACAGGATTTAAGAGAAATATTAGGGAGAAATGTTAATTGTTAGCATGAATCACCTGAGGAAGGTCAAGAAATAATTAGGCCAGGATGGCAGCTACATAGGACAACATTTGCACCACTTTTAGTGCATGATTTTTAAGGAGGAGAAAAACCCGAACACATCCTTATGATCTTTCAGCTTTGATTAAGAACTGTAATAGCACATTTTTAGGCTGTACAGTCTTTTGAAGTCAGTGGGTAAAGTAAGTGACATCATGGATTGTGATGCAGTTCTGTGTGACAATATATTGGGAATTTAAGTTCTGGGCATGGGGGTGATGTTTATTTTTTCAATTTTAGGTGTTTGAGAAAGCATTCAGATCTGACATTGTATATTTATGTAATTCTGAAATATTGTTTTGGTTTTTTAAAGATATTAAATCTTCAATATAATATTTAGAAATATGAGGGGCGGGGGAGAGATGGTGAGGGAAGTGCATTGCACGGATTTACATTCAAATCCACTTGGAGATAATCTCAGGAATCCTTAGGACCTCTCAAGAGGCACAAAACAGCTGTAAACTAGCTTAACCAGCCTTTTGAGAATGTCCTCTTACACAAGAGATTTGTAAAACAGGCAACAGAGAGCTGACACAGTAACCCTTACAAAAAATGCCTTCCTAAGCTTTCAGTGCCTAATATGTTCCCAGGCCACCTTCACATGGGAGGAATTTTATCTTCTAGGTGTGCCCAACATCTGAAATAAACTAAAGCAGCATTTAATTTACTCCAAACTACCAGAGATAAAAAAAATCCCTGTGAGTAGAGAAGCAAAACTGTGATTTTGAGGTACTCCAAGCCCATGTGGGAATTAATTTACAATTACAAGAAACAAAAAACATACAGTGTTTTAAACAAACTTTATTTCTGAATTTATTTTCACATATGAAGAATAGAGAATGGAGACTAACATATTGCACTTGTGTGGAAGCAGGGGTAGACACTGTGGCTTTGTATGTGTAGTTTCAGCTGTTTGACCAAAATGTATCTATTTGTGTACACCTTAAGAACTTTGTGTTCTCATTTCTACTGCAACACTGACCCATAATATACCTTGCCAATGAAAACATTGTTCTGAGAAGAAAAGTCATCAGTATCAATTTAACGTGTAAGAACAAAATATAATAAGCATGCCATTTGATCTCCTGAGGACAGTAACAGAGGAAAGGGAAACAATCTGTTCAGAACAGATCCAGTTGATAAAGCAAACTACTGCCACTTAGTGATTCCTGGTTTAGCACATAATGATTTACTGCATTTTATTTTGGGGAGCTGCAATGTCTTGTAAAATCTGTCCAAATCTGTTTAACATCCTGCTTTCTTCAGGCTAGACAATCTAAACACATTTGGTACCAGAAAAAAAAATAAAAAAAATTACAGCATATGAGTCATAAGAACAGTATGTATGAGCAGGTAAAGGTAGGAACATCCTGACACAGCTCTGACTATCTCTATAGTATGTCAGTGTAAGTAATTAATAAAAACAATCTCAGCATGAGGAACAAAACTCCACCTTCTTCTGTAAAGCTTATGATTTATTCCCTACTCCCTTTCCATTATTCTGTTTTGTTTTTCTAGGACTTGTATGGTAACTTCTTTTTACCAATGATTGTTGAAACTATTTATGATATGCTTGCCTCAAGTATCAAAACATTTGGCTGAACTACAAGCTTGCTTATAATGCTTAATTGTAATAGTCTGCTGTTTGTTCACAAAATCACTTAATTGGGAGATAAGTTAAATACATTTCAGGACATTCTTCTTGTCAAGAAAATTTGTGCCTCAGCCTTTAAAAATGTTCTCCATCCTGTTGCTAGAACTGTCTTTTCAGAAGAAAGAGGGAAAACAATTCATAGAAAGTGATTTTTCACCTCAGTGCAGAAGCTTTGAACTTAAGCTTCAAAGTCTGTGCCTCCTCTAGGAAGTAATAATAGCCTTCTTTTTTTTTTCTTCTTTTTTAAATTTTTTTTTGGAAGTGCTACTTTTATAGTGCTCTGAAAGCATGATACAACAGAAGACAGTATTGTTAAGTCTCAGCAGAAAGATAAAACATCTAAGACATAAGAAAAAAAAAGGGGGGGAGGGGAATAGCTTGTCTCTTAAACTTTATTGGATAGTGATTCTTAACTCCCCTGCTCCAGCCAACACTTAGCTGCTAAATGCTAAACACACTGCATGTTATTGTGATGCAATCATTATTTTGTTGAAAAATGTGAGTGAGGACAAAGTAGGTGGATATAAAAAAAAAATATACATGCTCTGGAACAGGTTTTTTTTTGTTTATACACAAGGGTGTTTAACTTGATGCAAAATCCTAGTGGAGACAACACACAAATACTTGGCATCTCATTGTAGCTGGACACCTTTAGATTCTATTGCTAAAGAAGGTCTTGAGTAGATACAGCTTGGTAGATTACCGTTATGCTGAATGCTAATAATAATTATAATAATTCTCGGACAAAAGTGGAAGCTAGCAGTCAATATTAGTGCACTTGCAGAAAACTAGGGGATCTATGGTCATATTTCTAGTTTTGAAAGATAATTAACACTCTGACTTAATCTGAATAATGATAGCTGAACAATTTTGTCATTCATGTTAATATCTTAGAGCAAGAGAAATTAATTTCCAGATCGGTTTAAACTAAACAGGAACAAATCATTTTTCTTCCTGAATAAAACTAGTCACAAAATGACAATGGCAGCAGCTTACTCAGTAATAACAAAAGCAGGAACAGCTTGATATATATAGACTAAACTTTGATCTGGTAGCATTTTTTCCTACAATCCATTTCTGTAAGAGACATTAATCTTGGAACTTTCGATCCCTGAGGAAAGCTATTGTCATTCCCATACGTACTTCTAAATTATTTTCTTCCTGTTTAACCATAAATGAAACTATAAATATACAATTAAGGATTAACACCACCAAACAAATTATCTAGAAAATATGCAGCCATCAGTTGGTTTGGACTTTCTCAGTTTTGATCTAGAAGGCTTTCAAAATTTGGCAGGTTTGATCTACATTTTAGTAATCATTTTACAGTTCTCAGACATGACTAAACACAGAGGCCAGCAAGAAGCTAGTCTGTCACCTTGGCAGAATCTAATGCAAGGTTCCTGTCAATCAAGCCCAACAGGTATTTTATGGTAAAATTATAAGCAATATGTAACTTCTCCTTTCTACACTAGGATGGAAAATTATAGGGAGTGCTTTATTTATCTTTAGGATAGCTTAGAATAAGCATTAAAGTGTCACAGCAAGGGGAGGAAATTAAAATTCTGTCTCCACTTTTCAGTTTTCAGGTACTGAATTTTCAGAAATACTCTGATTTGTAAAGTTATCAGCAAATTCCCTTTAGGTGCATATAAATCTTCATTTCTAAGTTGAAGAAAGGAAGTAGCAGGAATTGCTAGCAAATGATCTGAATAAAGTTTCATCTTGTTAAATAGATGAAGATGGCATACTGTGAATCATTGTATCTTTGCACAAGTAATCTAGTGAAGGATTCTCAGTGCTAAAAGAGTTCTTTGGAAAGAACAAGAAAAATAATCCTTATCCATCCAGAATATAACTAATAAGAACATAGAACAAAGCTTACTTTTAATCACATCTACTATAACAAAACACTTTTGGGGAGCTGCTTTGATTCCCTACAGTGACAAAAATATATAATTGATTGGTAAGTCTTGTTTTTAAACATTTAAAGGACCCCATGCATCACAGTGCACAGTATTTAAATTTTCCTTCCAATTGTTCCTTCAAGGAATGTTTGTTGTACAAGTCACAACAGTATATTGCAATTGTACTATTATAAATTGCCATATACTCAACTTTGACACTTTATCAGTTCCCTGCAATGGGTAAAAATGAAGCTTAATAGCCCAGTATTTAAACTAACAATTCCCAGCCTAGTCATTATTTTGGGCACAATGGCAAACCTCATTGGAATTGGTCATCCAAACCATGGGGAGGCTTGAAGTTAATTACATTAGCTTACACAATAATTTGCTCTTTGTGGTGGTAGTTATCTCTTTCCACAGTTGATTCTCTTTTTTCATTGTTTTGTGATGTCCTATTAATCACAGCTACATTTAATTTGTGTCATGTCATTCATCATCCTTTATCCTAGCAGCTGTTTCCATCCTCTTGGACTCCAATAAACTGCTAATTTAAGCTGGTGATGTCCAGCCTTGAGTATCATAATGGATTGTAGCACACTGCTGAGAATCAGCTACTACATTGACACTGTTCAAGTTTTTTAGCCACTCCAATTAGTATACAGCTCCTACTCGTGTTAGGGTATAGTTCATGTTCATCTCAAATGAGTGGATAGCTTTTTTAATGTAGGTCTGACATGTCAAGGCATAAAAATATACATAGTTTTTTTCTAGTGTGAGAGTATGCTACACGTTTTCTTCTCTCTTTCCTTTTCCTTTTCCTGTTTTTAAGTCTTTCAAGTTTCTTCTTAACATGACATGAAGCTGACTGTAGAGGGTTGCAGAGAGGTGAGAGGAAGGAAGAATGTCTTTGCTATTTCGTTGTTTTTCCAGGCATTTTCCCATTGTATTCAGTCACCTTTTTCTATGATACAGCCATGGGGATGTATTATATTTATATAAAATTAACATATATATTAAAAAATAAAAGATAAAATTAAATTGATATAAAATTTAAATGAGACATAAAGTAGGTATAATATCTAACACCATAATTTGTCAAGTAGAAGTATTTCAAATAATATTCCTTGATTTCTGTTTTAAACAGAAGTATTTTCCTATCATTTTATCTACTTCTACTGTTTTTAAACGACAAGAGATATGTAACTCATTAATATGGTGTGTATGAGAGGAGCATATAAAAAAGCTACAGAAAAGTACTGTGAAATTATTTATATTTTCTTTCCTTAAAAAAGTGTCTGAGGGTAGGTGTAAAACATTGTGACTCACCCTTGCCTATCATGTGAAAATCGTAGCTCATAATGGCTTTGCAATAGAACTGGCTGCACCAGCCTGAACAATGCAATAAATTTCTATGCAGAAGTGAAAGCTTTTCAGAAATCACTTCAGTCTGCTGTTTGCAGCCAGCAGAGGAGTAGGTGAGAGACGACAGCAGAAAGTGTGATGCCATCGCTGGCCTGATATTATGGCATTCGTGGTAAAGTATGATTGCCAAACTTTCTGTCTATGTGGTGTTACAAATCTCTGAGTTATGCAAAGGAGTGCAGCAGAGTGGAGAAAAGGAGTTGACAGAAATATAAAAATGCGTGTTTATTACCAGAGCTTGTCAGAGAACATGGTATATCACATGTGGTGGCAACCATGTTTAGCTACATACAAAAGCTCAGACTGGAAAGGATTCAACCAGGAAAAAGATGACAAGACTCGTAACCCCATACCTACCTGTGAAGCTTAAATAAATGACATTGCAGAACACTGTTACACTCTCCAGGTCTAAGGCAGGAGTTCATGACACTGTTAGTCCCATTTGCTCCACTCTTTCTTCTGCCTTCCATTACTATTTTTGCTTCTTATAGAGAAAGACCTCAGTTTTCATCAAAGATAGACATTTAAGGATTGAAAATTTAGTATGCTGTTTTCTAGTTAAAGCAATAATAGCTTTTGAAGAACAAGTGAAAGATATATTCTATACTGAATTCTTATAGACACCTCGATCTTGTCTAAATTAAGTTTAAAGATGACATTATGTGTTAATTATGTTTTAATGAGACTGCTTTCTGAGAGATTTGTGGTCCAACTTGGACAGCTTAACAGATGTGTTCGGCATAATATCTTTTCTTCAGATTTCTAAAGCATATAAGTCATCATGATAGCTAATATAAGTTAACACCAGCTATTTAAAGTTCATTCAAGGCAAGACTTAGAAACAGATCTTCCTGCTGCTTAACATCATATTTTGAATCTTTTAGCTTTGCTCTATTAAAAATATTCTATTCTTAGAAACACCTTACATCTCATCCAAGCCATTATATTTCTAATGTTGATCACAATAAGTAAGCTCTTGCAGAGGCCGAAGTTTCCACCATTTGATGATTCACTCACTTAAGGAACAAGTTAACAGCCTGTTAGAGAATATTCTTTTACCCAAAATATGATTTCTTTCATGGGCAACGTGCCCAGTGCTACACCAGTCATAAAACTTCCATGTTGCAGCAGTCGTGTTTTCCAATGAAGTATCTCATTAGGGGCTTTATTACTCACACTTTAAGAAATTACATTCACACAATTAACTAACTATACCTTTGGGAGGAAATATTAAATGAAAAAATGGGATATCACTTAAAAAGAAAAACAGTTCTTCTCCACTGTCACCTGTCATGACAAAACACTGATTCAGAAATATGTTCTTAGTACATGGTCTGCACACTGCACCCATAATCTCCTACAGTTTTGTTGAAAGCTATATTGTATTTTCATAAGATATTAGTTTAGCTTACCTCTCTGTGAATAAGGCATGTTGTTCTACCCACCTCATCAAACCCTGAGGGCAGAGAAACAACACACATTTTTAGGTATGAAATTCCCCCCTTCCGTTCTCCAGTCCATCACAGACTGACAGATCCACAGGATCTGATGCCATAGTTTTCTGTTCCCCACTAACGTCCTGACTGAAACATTTCTCTTGCTGTCTTCTAAGAGCAAGGTTATTTTCCCTTCTATTTTACCATATGCAACAAAGACAAAGTACTTTATGTGGAAAGCATCACAGAACTAACAGATCTCAGGAAACAGCACTTTGGAGTGCCATCATTCACGTCAACACTTTCCTCCGAGACTTTGAGAGCCCCTCCAGAAACACCTGGGAGATGCAGAGATGTCTACAGTAAAGGAACTTCAGCTCTCAGCATTATCTCTTCCAGGTGGAACAGCCAGACAGCCCTTGCTCTACCACTCCATTTCGTTTCAGATGTTGTAAACCTTCTTTGTTTTACTTTTACAAGGTACTGTAGCTTCTGCTTTTGCTGGAAATGCTTATTGGAAAAAAATATATTAAATTCCCTGACATGTGCATGAGAGCTTTGGCCTTGTGTATAATGACCTCCTGTGCTTAAGATACACTTCCTGGGGTGCCCTGAAATCCTGTTTGAGCTCCCATGGGAACAATTTGGAACAGCTCCCACATTTTATGACAATGTGGCACAGCTGACAGTAGCACTGAACAAATCACTAAGGAAGGTATTATCAAAGGTTCCTCATGTAATCTACTCTCTCATGTACGTTCACTTTTAAAAGGCTTATGCTGACTTGGAAAATTTTGTTCTAATTTCTCTGCACTTCAGCCTCCATATGATAAAGAGGATACATGCAGATGAAAAACATGAAGTAAGGACTAGTTTTATTATTTTTCTTTGTATTAGAGCTAATAAAAAGTACAACCATTACATGACAAGTTTGTCATAGGTTTATTAATAATTTGCACAAAAGGCTAGGACTATATGCAGAATAAAAACATTTCATCAATTATTTCTGTGAAAATTCCACTGTAATATTTTCTAATTGTAGCTACATTTTTGAACCAAAGAATCAGAAAATGTAAAAGAACAAACTTTGGTGCATACAATAGAGTACATAAGTTTTGATTTTATATCACAACTTCCACTAGCTAAATAGGATGCCTGACCTAATTACTTATGACACAATTTCCCTGAGAATTTTTTTGGAAAAACTGGCTGCTCATGGGTTGGAAAGGCGTGCTCTTTACTGAAAAAAAATAGGCTGGGTGTCCAGGCCCAAAGAGTTGTAGTAAATGGAATTCAATTCAGTTGGTGGCTGCTGACAAGTGGTGTTCCCCAGAGCTCAGCTCTGGTGCCAGTTCTATTTAACATCTTTATCAATGATCTGAACTAGAGGTCAAGGTCATTTTCAGAAAGTTTGCAGATGACACCCAGTTTGACAGGAGTGTCAAACTGCCTGAGAGTAGAAAGGCTCCAGTCCAGAAGGATCTGGACTGGCTGGATAAATGGGCAGTGGGATGAGGTTTAAGAATTTCAAGTGCTGGGTCCTGCACTTGGGCCACAACAGCCCAATGCAATGCTACAGGCTTAGGGAGGAGTGGCTGGAAAGCTGCCTGGTTGAAAAGGACCTACAGGCCTTGGACAACGGCCACCTGAACATGATCAAGAAATGTGCCCAGGAGGCCAAGAAAGCCAACAGCATCCTGGCTTGTATCAGAAATAGTGTGGTCAGAAGGATACAGTACACTGTCATACAGTAATTTTCCCCCTGTATTTGGCACTGGTGAGGCCACACCTGGAATAATGTGCTCAGCTTTGGACCCCTCACTACAAGAAAGACTTTGAGTTGTTGGAGCTTGTGCAAAGAAGGGCAATGAAGCCAGTAAATGTTCTAGAACACAAGTCTTATGAAGAGCAGCTATGGGAACTGGGGTAGTTTAGCATGGAAAAAAGGAAGTTTGGGGGAGATCTTCTCACTCTCTACAAATACCTGAAAGGAGGCTGTAGAGACATGGGGGTCAGTATGTTCTCCCATGTAGCTAGCAAGAGGACAAGAGGAAATGGCCTCAAGATGCACCAGGGAAGGTTTAGATTAGATATTAGGAAGAATTTCTTCACCAAAATGGTTGAAAAGCACTAGAACAGGCTGCTCACAGAAGTGGAGTCACCATCCCTAGTGGTAGAGGTGGCACTTAGCGTCATGGTATAGTGGTGACCTAGCAGTGCTGGGTTGATGGTTGGACCTGACGATCTCGAAGGTCTTTTCCAACCATAATGATTCTATGATTCTATGAAAAGAAACAGGTGTATTTGAAGACAACCTCCTGCACTGTGGGAACCTGGCAATGCTCCATGTTGCATGAAATTTATAAATGAGATCTCTCTTTTAAAAGCTGTGTCATTGGCAAATTAGAATGTCATGTTGAAAGTCAAGGAAAAATGTAATCTAAACTGACATCCATCTCCACCATGACTGCTGTTCATTAATTTGCATAATTTATTTATTGTTTGGTGTATACTTGTTTTTTAGAATATTTATTCAAGCCAAACTCTTGAGGCATAAACAATAACAGTCTAATATCTCCAAGGACATGATTCATACTTTTACAGTCTCACAGTGAACAGCAGTATGAAAGCAACCTGTGCGCTGGAGATCCCAGGACAGTTGTAGGCTACACACAAACCTAGGTAACTGACAACTGCCCAATTAACATATATTTCCTTTATTATATATTAAAAAATTAAGCTACTGCCAACAAAATCAAACCAAGATGAATTAATACATTAGTATCACTGACAACAGGTCAGAGAAATACAGGTTTATAAATCCAACCAATTTATGCATTTGGGGTATGATTCTTAGAACTGTTTTCTACAATCCAGAAAATCAACAAAGCACATATTTAATTGAAAGGAATATCATGGTCTTGTTCTGTCATATTGAAAATCAGGGGGACAACTCCTTATGTTTAATCACAAGCCTTTAGTGTTCTCTAGTCAGACTCGGAATGCTTAGAACGTGGCCCTTGATTACTGTATTTCTTTACAAAAAATGACATGAGGAAAAATCAATATATATTTATAAGGCCAAAGTATACTTGTTGCTAATGCAATTAGTAAAAGTAAAAAAAAAAACACTCTAGATTACATCATATAGCAGTCATGTTATTTCACAGAAGCAAAAATTTGGATACTCGAGACATTTTTTTACTGGGCTCTTCATTCTGTCATTGAATAAGATATTTTCTGTTTCACAGCTGTCTCTCAATCAATCAGAAATTATTTTGTATTTCCATCCCCTTAGAATCTTAAATTTTGATACCAACAGACACTTTATCTTTTTCATATGTTATTCATCTATTAATCCCAAGAGGCAGACATTTGGAGGGAGCTGGATACTGACTACGAAATAAAATTACTGCAAATTGTGTTTCATTTCTCAATTATGGCAAAGAAAATATACTCTGCAAGTTAGCTGAAAGTTGGCCATATGGTAGGAACTCACTGTGTTCAGATACTGTAAATATGGAACATATGAACTTAGATACAGATGACATTATACTGTGATTCCTTTCAGTCTTCTGAGAACGACATACACAGCTCTGTTTCTGACTTATTATTTTTATATCTAGTGACAACAGGTATGACTAAACTATGTATTTTTTATGTACTGCCTGCATTATTGCTTACAATACAAAGACTGAAGAATTCACTTGATGTTTCAGGTAATGTCTAATTGCTGTTATTTTATAAATTGTGTCTATCAAAGGGAGAGCCCTGTGACACTGGCAAGCAATTTTGGGATGATAGGGAGTGATGAAAAAGAAGTTAACAAACCAAGCTTCTTGTGGTGTTGTTCTTTTGGCTCTAAATATTCAATAACTGGCTCCACTAGGTATTGCTATCTGAATATAGAAACTGATGTTCAAAGGCAGAGAATGCTTTTCGGGCTAGGGCATCTGAAATTAATTCTTAATACCACAAAATGAACAAAAGACATTTTCTCAAGTGCGGTAATAAGTGTTAAATAATGAATATGTCTGCAAGACTCCAAACAGAGTCACAGCTAATAATCAGTATTGTAAGACCGAAGTACTGTCTGAAATGTTTGCAGGACTGAAGTCACTGTGTGTGCGCCTTGCACTTTACATCCATGCTACATGATATTTGTCAGGAATTAGTGTAAAGTTTGAGATAGACCTTGTAACTATGATGAACTATGCATAGCAGAATACTTTGGTAAAACAATGCTATGAGGAATAGAGGATGTTTGTTACTGCAGGATGATTTGCGTAATTATATTTAAGCTAAAGGGCAACTGAGCTCCATGAAGGCTCATAAGAGTCCTGATCCTGTAAAAGACCAGGTGATGAACACAGATAATTTCTGGCCTGCCTAAATGTCTTCACCTCTCAGGGGTTGAAAAAGTATAGTTATATGTATCCAAGTTTATTGTGAGGTTGGGCTGGGATTCCCATACAAGGACCTAGCAACACAAAACTACTACTAATACTGCAGGTGCAGAGCTAATTTTAAGCATGCTTCAGAAATGTCAGCATAAGAGGAAAACATAGTTCACGTTGCTCTTTTCTCCCTTCTTGGGTCAGATGGGGAAAAAAAAAAAAAAGAGAGAAAAAATGTGTGAGATGTTTTTTCTGGAGCTAACAGAAATAAAGTATTGATCAAGGACTTTTAGTCCTTTCCTGACAACAGCTCAGACACCTCTGTTTTATAATAAAGTGCCTGTGCAGGTGCTGTTTCCCCTTACAGTATATTCCCTCTAGATGTGCATCCCCATGTGCCAAGGTCTGAGAGCTGGTTTTGGATTCATATCTAACATTTCTCCTCTAAAAGTTAAAGTCATATCTGGCCATTCTGCCATCTATTTTTCACTGCTATTGTCTCATCCTGGCATGACTGGATTTCTGTGAGAAGAAACTGTGAGATTCTGTGGGCAAAGCTCTACAAGAAAGATGGAAAAACCCTTCCTATTGCCTAGGCGACAGTCACCTACACTTCAAGGATTTTCAATCTCATGCCTTTACACTCACAGTACAATCTTCAAATGTGTTTCATGGCAGTTATTTTCAGACATTATATCCAGTGGAAGTCATAAATGGCATAATTACTCATTATAAGTTTGTCTTTTTGTTTTCAGAGGTGCCTTACACACTGTAGTGCTCAAGAAATAGTAATACAAGTATAATATAGTATGAAAGTCAAACCTTATACTTAGCCATCCATTACTGATTTCCATATTTTATGCACAAAGCTGTATCTGATTTAAGACATTGCTTAGCATTGAAATGTTCTAATCTATTCAATTTGAGAAGAAAAAAAAAAAACAAACCACACCACAAAATTTCTTCTAGCAGTAATTTACTTATTTCCTCCTTCAGATCCACAGCAAGACATGGTGATGTTAGAGACCCCACATATTACAATATTATTACAATAGCTATATTATAGTGTGTTAACATTCACAGAAAAACCCACAGTTGACTACCTTAGCTGTTGAAGTGAGGCATTGAAGGAGGGCTTCGTGAAGCAGCATGCAGTCTCAGCCCAAGCACTTTGGTGCTCAGTAGCATCTCAGACCAGAAAGCAACTGCAAGGACTATCCTGCAGCTACCCTTGTAGCAGGAAACATTTTAGATTCAGGTGTTTACACAACTTGGGACAGGCAGATTGTGCCAACTGCAACAAGCTTCCTCAACTATATAATTCCTAGCTGGCCAAATTATGCTGTTACCCTTTAAGCCTCTGTACTTAGCTCAGCTCTGCTGTAGAGAGGAACTGTGACACCAGAAATACCCAAAACACACAAAAGGTCCTTCTTAGGTAAAGTCTGTGGACATGTACATGCTTGGGTAAGTCCCAATAATAATACCTTTGAACGAGCATTACAATACAGCCTGTTGTCTTGATAATCCATGTACCTATCATTCCCTAAATAATTATTGACGCCATAGAGTGCAGCAGCTCTGAAGAAAAATTACCAGCACGTAAGTTACTTCTGCTGGAAAAAGAGTTAGCATTTGGAATATTTTCATCACCACTTTCCAGCTCATTAACCTTTCTGTATCAGAAAAAATACTGATATCCTGCCAGGATGAACTCATGAATCATTTAATATGTTTCAAGTCTGCCCAAATAAGATCATGAGAAAAACTGAATGGAGGATCTCAGATGTTTATTTTTAACCAACTATCTTTGGCATAAATATAATGATGATTTTTCTTTAATTTAGTGGTAATTATAACTTACGTGAAAAAAATTGCCTTACAAATTCAAGTAAAACCTTTACAAAGATACTAAAAGACTTCTAACTTCTTGATGAAAGAGCAACTCCCCAGAAACAAGTAGCAAAGGGGAAAAAATGACAAATATAACTAAATGAAAGCATAAGGTGTTTTACATTAGCAGAAGATTCACACTGGAATTTAGGAAGGACACCATCCTCTATTATGTCTGAAGAATATTCCTTCAGACATTTGAGCTACCATTCATGAGTAGGATGCAGGTGTCTAAAACAGAAAGCTCTCCAATAGTGTAATACTCTCAATGTCACGTTTGGCTTGTGACAGAGGGAGCAGTGCTGTCATTTGAATTATTGATACTACTTTTTGTACTAGAAATCTGTTCACTGACACTCATCAGCTAATTTTAAACAGCCCCCATGTAATTTGTTTGCGATAACTCACCAGAGATTTGTCCTAAGCAATATAGGGGAAAACACACATGAACAATACTCTCAGTACAGGTGGTTACAACCTGGAGCAGGTGTACAAGCTTCAAATACATGCTTCTGTATTTGACAAAGATTATTCACTCTGACTTGTGGCTGGGAACCAAAACACTCAAGAAAGAAACAAACTGGCAAGCAAAGATGAGGTGAAGGTCAGAGGGCTGAGAAAATGTTTCCATTTTTAACTGAGGAATCACTGTAAAAGTCTGGAATGAAATGGTATGGAAACTTCCATTTACAGGGAGGATGTACCCTTCAAGAAGCTTTAGGAGCTGTTGTAGCTAAATCTTCCTCATTTTATTTAAATACAGAGGTAAAGTACCTGGCTGTTAAAAGTGTTCCCTCTTAAGCAGCAGGTGCACGCTCAGCAGCTAGGCTTTTAAGGAACAAAATATTTTCAAATACTTACAGTGCTAAGGGGTTAAGATTTTGCTGTGCATGTCTAAGCCCATGTTGTTTGTAGCAGACAATGTCCATTCAGTCAATTTAGGCTCAGCAGTAGATAGTGTCCTACATCGACTCTACTGACTCTATTTCACAGCAAAGCACTTTTACCTGATGTCTTTTAAAAGGTAGTAAGTCCCTAATTTTTTTTTTGTCAAAGCTCAGCCTAGTTCACATGCTCTAAGAACATCTGCAGAGTCAAGCTCTGGAAGTAGGACAAACAGATGTTCCTAAGGTGTTCCTGAGCATGGGCCAAAGCAAATCTTTAAGCACCTGAGAAAATAAGGGCTAAAAGCTTTCAGAAGCAGGTAATAGTATAGAAGAGAATTTCAGAACTGAAAATTTTGGTCAAAATCTCAGCATATAAGCCTCTTTTTCAATCACAGCATTTAAACCATTTACTAGAGAATCATTGGTCACTTTAACCTCACACTTGCTTCCATTAAAAAATACTCAGTGGTGGCTGGAATAGACAAGGGGTGACACCTGCATGCCACCAATCATATCAAGTGAGATGACATGAAAAATCCATCCCTCACTTCATCTACATTGATGCATAACTATTATCTAGCTGCAGAGAAATTGTAGAGTATGCTTCTTGCATACAGGTTTTGATTTTACATCATTGACACTGTATTGTCAAGTCTCAAGAAAACAAAACAAAACTAAACAAGGAAAAGAAACAAGGCAATCTCTTTTTGCTGTAAATAGTGTCAGGATTTGATTACTTGAAAGCTAAAGAAAAGATGCTCCAATATTTACAAACCAAATATGTTTATATGGTATTTTAGAAAACATGACCAGACTTCATTTTGCAGATCATCTATTAAGAAGCATTTAATTTTAAGTCCATAAACAAATTCACTGTTTCAGAAAGTGTAAAATACTCAGAATATTATTCTGTTTCTTTCTCAGGAGACTTTTATTCTGCATTTATATCAAGAAGTGACAGAGGAGTTGGACAGAGTGACTAGAAAATACACTGAATGAGATTTAATTTTATGGGGATTTAAGTGCTTAATTCCCATAGGATTCTAAGAAAACTATTTATTCAACAGATGCATTCAGTAAGCTAAGAGTTCCGCATTAATGTATTTTAAGACCACGGACTATTAGGTCTAGCCTGTATTATACCAGTTATAAAACTTCATCTAGTAACTCCTCCAGAAAGCTCAGTAGTTTGTGCTTTGCAAATAAATATCTTCAGGGAAAAGAAGAATCCTTTCTGGAGCTCAAGACATCCATAGATAGAAGACCTACAACTTTACTTGTCCACTTATCACTCAATCCTATGACTAAATTTTGTCCTTGATTTCTCAGCTGAAATTATGCAGCATCAACATTCAGTCTTCAGCTCTTTTTAGGTCTTTTTCTACAACTTCTTCAACAAATTTTAGACTCTAAGCTCTGTCTTGGAGATAGCATGTGCTACCTATTTTTAAATTAACTATTGCCAGATCATTTCTTGAATGCAACTGTTAATGTATCTAACAAAAAAATGTTTCATGCAAGGAGATTTCAACCAACAAGTTCTTCACAATCTGTCCAGAAAAGCCAGTAATTCTTGTTACATATTTCACACCAATCTGCTTATCCTCTCTGAATAAGCAAGTTCTGAACATGCAAGAGGCACTGAAGATGCCTGTGCAAACATTTCTGGAATGACTCCTAGCAAGTGGCTATTCACAAATGTAGTCAAAACACTTGATCAACATTCTTGCCAATAAAACATTCTTAGCTGAGGTGAAAAAAAAAAAAATTTAAAAAAACCCACAGAGAAGCGCTGTGGACACTCTCAAAGTAATATGTGGTATTTGTGTGCATATATTTCACAGATTGTTTAAACAGTCTACTATTTGCTTAATTTTTCCTGACATTGACACAGCTGTAGATTTGCTATCACCATGAGAAAGTGTGTAGACACACTGTCCAAAAAGCTAGCTTGGACTTGAGATACTTGATACCACAACCACGATTTGAAATCAAGGATTCTGTGACAGTCTTGTCACTTGCTAACAGAAGCATCCCTCAATCAGCAACAATTTATACTGTCAAGCAGAAGCAGCAGGGTATTCCCCATATCTGCTTACTCAGGGGAATGTCACTAATGGGCTTGTTGAGTCTTTCCCCTTTGTAGTAGTATATTGATACCTTTTTTTATTATTATTCATGTACAGGACATGTTACTGGAGTTACTGTATCAAAAACCATTAAGCAGATGTAAGAAAATTGCAAAACCACACTCTAAGTATCTCATAATTTCAAAATAGCACAATTCCCAGTTTCAGAGAGCTTAACCATGTGTAAAAGCATTTTTAGAAACAAAATTTATACATGTGACAAAAAAGTATATACTTCCCCTGCAGAATTTGCATGCCAAGCTGCAAATTAAGTGTACATTAGATGATATGTTGTATGTATGTTTTCCTTTACTAAGTTACATTGTTTCAAAAAGATCTTTTCTTCCATTCACAAGGAACCATCAGAGTTTTAAGTGCTGTGGAAAGAATGCACACAATGGAAGAATTTCAGCCACAGGTTTCTCCAGTTACTTTCTCTAGTGATCTTCTTAATTTTTTTTTGATGCCTCCCACCCTTAGCTGCCACCTGGCACTCTTCTGTTAGCACTGGAAAAGCAGGCGAAGCTTGCCAATAGCTTCGTTTGAGTGACAGGCTGTGAAAATTTAAACACTCCACAAAAACATCCTTTTTCTCTGGAAAAACAGAATTTGACATCTCTATATTTCTTGGGGTTCTGATGCAAGCTCTGCTCCATAGAGCATAAGGCCATGGACAGTGATTTAGTCCAGCCAATCTAAAAGGGTTTTATTCATACTTTCATAAACGAAAGTCTTTTCTTTCTTTGTTTCTTTTCCTTCCTTCTTTTCCTTCCTTCTACATTCTACTCACATATGACTTATAGACAGAAATCCTGGAAATAAAAATTTTGTTTCACAGTGGAATTACTCTTTTATCTTAGTTACTAAACGAATTAAAGAATTCCTGCTTCCCACAAGTGATCTTTAGGAGAGTATGTTGGTATTTATACAATGTCCATCCATCAGAAGTAATTCTTACTACGAAAAATTCTGTTGGAATTCACTGTATGTTCTTACCTGAAAAAAGGGAAAAGAAGTCCCTATTTCTAATCTCAACACCTCCTCAGTATCTTTTATTGCTTGAAAATGAAAGGATCTCTCAAATCCTATGGCACAGGCTTCTCTCTTGACAGTTCCCTCAATTTCACAGCACCACCACTGAGTTCCAGGATTCTGGGTAATCTGTCTGGATTCCAAGCCTAGATCTATACTGGTGAAATAGAACCAATTTTTTCCTTAACTGTGATTAAAAACTACAAGTTGCTTCTCCCACTTCCATTGACCTCAATTGTTTTGACAGCTGTCTGCATCTGCCAGTAGTTTTAATAGATCTTGTTTGAACAAACTGTTCAATTTAATTGGAGGGGGAAAAATGAGGTAAATATTTAGAGCCTAATATTTTCATTACAGTAAAGAACTGTTGAAGGGTTAGGGAAATCATTCGAAACCCACTGAATCCAAGGGCAGCCTTTCTCCTAGTGCCATGAGTACTGGGCACAGACCATCATCTCCCTATGGGTATGTGCATCTTGAAGAGAAAGTGCTGTACTACACCTTCTGCATGAAGTGCATCTATTCTTCAATTTTGGCAATCAGTGCAAAGTTTGGGGCAGTCACCCTGGTACTGCCTGGACTAGTCTAATAGGAGCCTGCAGTGTTTATTAGCCGACAGAAACAGCTATGTCTCTAGCATTCCTGGGAGTTTGTTTTGCCAGGAATTCCTGCTCACACAACGGATTTTAACATTCCTCTTTTAGGATGGGAACAAACAACTGAACCTACTGAGAGAACCCTTTCCCAGACCTTGGTAGTGTTTTTCTAATAAAACACAGATGATTTACATGAGAGACATATTTGGCATATAAAGCAGTTGCAGCACAAGATTCCTAGGTGCCAGAAAGAGGTTTCTTGTGATTTCACAACAAAGTTCTTCTGTTACTGCTCCAAACTTTTATGTACAGTGCTAAAACAGTAAGATATTCTCACTAGTTTATAGTCAAAACTTATTTCTCAGGGTGTACAGCAAATACATAATAACTTAAATTGTTCTGTCATGAGACAAATCCCCAAGAATTGCCAGCCATTCTAAAAGCAACAGGGTACCAATAGCTGTATCCATGTTATGACTAGAGTAATTAATTTGCGTATCACTGGTTTTATATATAAGGCTTTGTGAGCCAAAAAGTCTTACCTACCCAGTAGTTAAGGTTGCCATTCTGCCAGGATTGCATATCTTCCATCATCACCAAAATTTCTTGGACAAAGACTGCCTAGGCAAGGCATTAGGCACTCTTCTTCTCTCGCAGTCTTAAAAAGAAAGAACTCTCCAAAAAAAGAGTTCTCCATAAGTTTACTCAGCTGTCACAGGTAGTTTGAAGTCTCTCTACTCTCACCATGAATATTGACTACAGCCCAAGTCCAACAATCTTCATTCAGTGAATCAGGTCAAGTGGAGAAACAATCATCACAAAAGGCAGGCAGGAGAAGGGACTCCTCAATTGTGTAGTAAAAAGAACCTAGAAGTACCCTTATTTCATTCTTGCCCTTTTTGCCAGACTTTAAATGTAATAGCAGTAGTTCCCCGCTCTCTCTTTTTTTTATGTATTTAACTCTTTCAATATTCTGATAGAACTGCATCCAGAAAGTAAATTGACAAGGCTCAGACATCAAGTTGAGCCTTCAGGTGAATGGTTAATTCTATATATTACTTATTTTTCTGATGAAATTTCTTTTTCAGTGTTCACCCAAGAGAGTGGGAAAAAAAAAAAAATTGATCATTTCAGCAAGTTTCATAAGTTGTGTGTTTCCTACACTACTTATGTTACTCCTTCCTCTATATTTATATACAAAATATACGCAGAAAAAATAAAGCTTTCCCAGCTTTCTGAGGAACAATAGGCAGGTCCTACATTTAAATGTGAAATAGATTTTAAAATTATATTCATTTCTGTTGACCACAGGGCTGAATGCAAAGCATTTCAAAGCATGGCAACAAACAATTGGAATCAAGTCATTTATAAAAAAAAAGATACAATATAGATGAAATCAGACTAACAAGGAAATAATTTATTGTGGTCCATTTAAACTTTAATTACATCAAAACTTTGTCCTTTCTTACTTATCATTACTCAAATGGGAAGCAGTTAGTTTTGCTGCACACAACAAAACTGCAGTGAAAGAAAAGATCAGTCCATGTCATAATCCATGTTTCCAATTTCATCTACAAAAGGAGTATTTAAATATGTCAGAGCGACAGTTCAGAAAGCTCAAATGTGCCCACATCATTCATTTGTTGCCCTGAGATAAATCACACATCCTTTAGCTAATCAGAGCTATCAGTCAGAGTCCCACATTCCTCAAATTACATGTATGAAGCATGCAGAATACATGGCCTTCTATTTATAATACATATACCAGCTAAAAATCATCCTGTGCCAGCAGTTAAAAAAGTAAATCACTGTGCTGTACCAGTCTGCCTCAGGCACCACCTACTTATCACCTGTAATAGACACTCATAATGTCTTAGCTCAGTGACAACTATAAGAAGTAGGATGGACACCCAAGTATTTCAGCTAAAGCCTTAATTGCAAGACTTCCCACTAAAAAATAAGAGAAGCCAAAGACTGAAGAGAGAATAAGCACTATACACAGCTGAACTTCAGACAAAGCTCTTTACACAACTGAATTCCCCGTGGGATTTTATATCAACTGTACATCATCTTTCAGGAAGGAAAAATGGAAATAAAAGCTACATATTATATTTTCCAGGTTAGAGCTCAGCCCTAAGCCCTTGAGTCTATTGCCAAATGCCTTCAAATCTGAGTTATCAGAGCTGTTTACTGCTTTGTAATTCACTTTAAACAGATTTTTTTTCCATGTTCCATAAACCTAAGGAATGTTCTCAAGCAGGTATGTCATTGTATTCATTTGAAAACCAGTGCTTTAAGACAATAATGGGAAGGTAGCAAGGGTAATAAGGTTTTAATATAACTATAATGGTAAATTCTGAGGAAAGAATTGTCTATCTTAAAAATACACGTTCTTGTTGATAATATCTCTTGTAAGATAATATTCCCCATTCTGTTGATTATTTTAATGAACCCTGAAGCTAAAGTTGATTTCTCGCTCAACATTTCAGCACCTAGTACTGATAGCTGATGCAAGTGCTTATCAATATTTTTTTATGTAACAATTATTATATATATTAATGACCTTTGATTCTAAACCTGGTCTTTGGTTTGTTTGTTTGTTTTTGCATAGCACCAAGAGGAATGTCTCTTTGCTAAGTTATTTGAAACACAAACTAAACTATTGAAGGTTTAATACATCTATTGTGCTAGCAAAAGACTAGGACACTTCTGTGTTATGCTTCGATTTACTGAGATTCATCTCAGTTTGCTGTGGAACTTCTCCAAGTTTGGCTGAAAGTTACTCTGAAGAACACTCATTTGGCTTTAAAAATGTACTCAGTGGCACTTAAATTTGCATCTGTTAGCATTCTCAGTAAGCTTAGTGTCATTCCTAAAATATCCCAAAAGAATAGATTCATAAGAATTTGGGGGATTTCAGAGATCTAAATTTCCTATGATCTTGTACACAGTGAAATGCAGACCATTCAAAATAGCCACCTCAGCATAAGGACAGTTAAGTGCTCAACAACTAGGGGTTCAAAATTCCTTGAACAGAGATTTAGATTTTCAGTGTGGCAGATATCACTGAAGGAGAGGGTAATTTAAGCTGCATTTCTTGTTAACATCCTAACATTCTCAGAGACTCACAACACTAAGCTCTTTCTTTCAAATGCCAGCAACCCATCAAGTTGTTTCAAACACAAGAGAAGCTGATAGTCAGTAGTTCAGAACTGGGATTACTCACCAAGAGTGTGAGAGCAGAATGCTGCAAACTGACCCGAGCAGCATCCTAGAACGGGGAATTACTTACTCAGGCTTTTCAAAAGTATTCCACTTCACCCAGAACACTGACTAAGGACTTGCCAAAAAGGCAGAGATGCAGCAATGACTTCTGTGGAGTACCCTCCTCCTTTAAAATGTTAATCTCTCACAGGTGAAGCCTATACCTTCTACACTTGCCTGTTGCAAGCCAGCTAGCCTTCCTCCATCATTGAATGGAAATAAAATATTTTCCTCATTTCCATCTTTCCCATTCCTGACTCTACCTTGCAAATATTTCCTGACAGTTTGGAAAATAATGATTTAGTGTTTAGAACATTAATTGGCACAGAATCAGGAAGCCAGCTCTTGCTCATCCAGGTGATTATCCTGAACTGAAAGCAATAGCATCATGTGCATTTTCATTTTCTTATTCTAGGCCAATGCACTGTTAATTATTTCATGTCTGAACACATTTATTGGCTCAGGACTTCCAGGTAAAGTAGGTTAATATTTTGTGAACCCTGTCAGGGTTTAGGCCTTAGTTACCTGTCAAGTATCTTGATGCTGTGAAGACTTCAGCGGCTATAACAATACACCAACAGCTTTCCAAGAGCAAAGCTGATGCAGAGGAAGTTTTAGGCACCTGCAGAGTTAGGCACAAATTTTGTTCATGACTGTGGGTGTCTACAAAATTAAGCAGCTGCCCTGTCAATCCAGCTCCCAACATCTTAATCAAGTACTTACAGATAGGACACGGCTGTTGAAATTTGTGCACATGAAAGGTTCAGCTTCACTGAAATACTCAAACATAACTGAGGAATGTTATTGTACTATTTTTTTCCACATGATTGCATTCTTTATCTGCATAATTTGCCTGCATTTCCCCAGTAACTGATGCAGGAGTTGTTTGTACCAAAGCCACACTCCTTGAAGATGAGTTGCGCTGTTTGGCAGTGATTGAGACGTCTGGAATAAGAAAAAAGACTCTGTCAGCAATACAGTATTCATGACATGCTCCATCTTCAGCATTTCCCCCCCAAAAAGTCTAACAGTGAATGATGCAATTAAAATTTTAGAATTGCAGGGGTGGTGATTGAGTGCTCAACTTTTCATTTTCTCTGGCGGCTACTCATCTCCTTTGTCCAATTATGGCAGGAACCAAATGAATTGCAGGCGAAATAAATTTTCCCCAGGGCATTTCTGTTTTATCAATACATGCTTCAGGCTCTGAGAACACATTAGCTGCGTTGTGTCTTTCATGGACATTATTTCAAATTATTATTTTCTTATGAATAAAGAACAACTATCTAATTACAGCCAAAGAAACACAAAAGAGAGTGGCATTGAACACACTGTTCCTATCTCTTGAAAATAAAACTGCAATGAATTGTGTTTACAGCATCGCAAAAGTTTGGGATATTTAATTCATTATTAAGAAATATTTTTGTGATATGACTGACACTGTTATTTCTCATTGTTTTGAAAAAAGTTTAAGTTTACTGACAAAATGGCTAACATCACGACCATTGAACAATATCACAATAATTTTCACAAGTTCATAGTTTATTTTAGTAGCATTATAAATATTAATATTTTTTTCAGATTTTTTAGGAATTAAGTTTGTCTACCTTTAGTGTGCACACACACATGCACAGGAGGAGCTGGCTGTTGAAAAGCATTTGAAATTAGACTTAGTCATGTATCAAAAGATAACACATTTAGGTGCTTTGCTGAAAGGGGATATTCCCATACATACACACGAATAAATTCATATTGAATTAAGAAGTACTTTTTGCAAGTAAAAGTCAGTGGGAGAATAATTCTAGAGACACAGAAAAAAATTACTTTTCCTTCATTTTCTTTGTTTTCATAAGAAGACGTTTACTTAAGGTAACAATCTGACATGGGCATCACATGCTTAAATTGAATGTTATTGACCAGTCTGTGATCTTTTCAGCTTAGATAAAAGGAATGGTATGAAATGGTTTTATCAAATGTCAAAAAATAAATAGCATTCTGTTCATTATTAATAATTTTCAAAACAAGGAAGAGTATTTCTGAATCAATAACTGTGTTTGCAATAAAAAGATGATAACTTGAGAAGTCTATGCTTCATTCCGCTCTTATTCACATAAACAGACTGAATTTAAATTGAGACTCAAAGCAGAAATCAGTGTGCTAATGATGTGAATTAGAGTGTCATAGGTCTTTGTAATTGTAAAAGTATTTATAATGCCTGATATTTGTTATATTTTTGCATACAATTTATAAAGGTCATATCTTAATGCTTAGATATTTGCTTAGTCTTATATACACAAACACACTAATTTAAGTAGAACTGTATTTAAGTAAGCATCTAAATACCATTTCTCAAACTGTATAACACAGAAACCATTCTGTTTTTTTTCCATCTAATGAATGCAGATATAGAAACAGAAAAGACACAGTACGAGACTATATTTATCAGCATTCTGATTTCGTTATTTTTAAAGTGGATTTCACTTATTTTCAACAGGTTGAGCCTTCAAATGTATGAAAGACATTCAGAAATATTTTTCTACAAATCTACAGCTGACATTCTGATCCTCTTTTCCATTAGCTGTCATAATTAAAAAAAAAAAAAAACAAACCCAAAAAACCACCATTCTCATTTTTATAGCTTTAAAGCAAATTACAAACCCATAATTTTATGCTCTCACTTCTGGATTATGGGATAAAAACTGCCAAGAAATGTTTTTAGTATGTAAAGAAGCTCTCTCCTGGATTCTCTGAAACAGCAAGAAGTTAGTGCCATCTATGGACAGATTTTAATATTGAAAAGTAATAGAGAAAAAAACCCAACATATAGTCTCATCAAACCAATTGTACTAGTCATTCTATGATTTAAAAAAAAAAAAAAAAGGATTAGAAAATGCCTTAAATCTGCTCATACTTTATAGGAATTTTTTATAAGAAAGCTAGAAACAATTTAGTACCAGTGAAGACTAACCTGTAACAGAGCAATTAAATATTCCTTTCAGTAATTCTGTGAGTACAGCTGTGTTTAAAGTAACTTAGCAGTGGTCAGTGGTATAATACACTGCATAATAAGAACCATTACTGAGTCATTTCACTGTTTATGATTTCATTTCTCAACTGAGCTGCCTTCTATAGTTATTATAATGACTATCACCAATGGAAAATCTACTCTTACAAAGGTTAAACACCAAAGTCATTTTAATTATGTGAATAATCTAATTAACTTCAGAAGTTATTTACATGCTTTGTCTTGCAGGAATATGCTTTGAGCTTATAAAATTGTTGTATGCATCTTGTTTCATTTAACTGCAAAGTTTCTGTCCTGATTTACCTGGAGACTTAAAAAATCATATATATTTAAGGTAAAAATACTACTACAAAATAAATAAAAAGGTATGCTGGTAACTAAAAATCCAAGTAAGTATCTGATGAGAATTAGAAAATTACTAGCAGAGACAGACTTTTAAAACTGTATTAAATACTCTACTCTGTATTTTAGGTGGTCTAAATGCACGTGTAAAACTGCCTTCTCTTAGTTTTCATCTCAGTAAAAAATGATTTCAAGCCCAATACAATTTTCCAAGAAATACCCTTTTGGATTTTTAATTAAAGTAGGCTTCAGATGAAAAACAGTGCCACAGAACTCCAGTGCCAGAAATAAAAGTGGGATACTACTTGCTGAATTTATACAGAGGAAAAAAACATTGCAGTTATTGACCCTAAAGGATCAATATTGTCATTATTGTCAAAGGCCCAAACCCTACAAGCCCTTTGGGGCAGCTTCCTTCCGTTAAATCTCTATTTCTATCCTGAGGCTGGGGAGCATGGGGTTGTAAACACCTGCTAGTGGATTTTGCAATCGTGTTGGAGATGATCAGAGCAGCAACAGGGCAACCAGAAGCACGGTAAGCAAGATGTTCTGCTGTGTTTCGAAAGCAGTAACTGCAAACTGCCAAACCGCATAAATACATCATATGAAATACCTAAATGTCTAGTTCAGGGTTGAAAGGCAAGCAGGTTCTGTCAGAAAACTGCATGCTTTAAGTAGAAAAACCAAATAACTTGAAATAATAAAAAACAGGGACTTTTCAAAAAGTTATCATATAATTGACATTACTATGCCAAAGTGGTATGGTACTGTTAAATTAACTTCGGCACCTTCAAAAGGCATGCCTGTATATTACTGTATTCAAGCCGGTATATTAATGTATTCAACTCCGTATTTGGTGTCTTAGCAGCATTTCAAGACAACATTGAACACACACATTCATATACATATATAAAATGTCATGAACAAAATTGCTTTGAAATGTTTGTATTTTTGCTGCTATAACAAAAATGAGTACACTAGTAAAATATGAAGCATTACAAGCACATATTGAAATTCTTCAGTAGAGGCAAAATAATTTCACAAAATTTTCTTTCTCTACAGTTCAGCATAATTGCAACTTGTGGTAAAGGGTCCAAAAAAGAATTAGGTTGCTTGAATTTGAATGTCAAACTTCTGTATTGTCTCTCCTTCCTTTTCTTCCAAGTGCCTAGACAAATTTAATTCTTTACTGACCTAACCAACATGCAGATTTTTCTTTAAAAGCACAAGACTTTAGCAAAGGCACATGCAGCAGGAGACAGGTGACAAAGTTCCTAAAGTTGGAGATCAGCAAAGAAGGATGAATAGGGAAGTAACTACAGGCAAAGCTTAAGGTGGTGCCAAAAGGAAACAGAATTTCCTGAGAATATGTTGATTTTTTTTAGTCAAAAGCTTTTACAATGTTCACCTGCATTTGCACTTTCCTTTTGGTAAACTCATGAGCAAACTTTCTTTTCCAGTTGCTTTAGGAAATATATCTTAAAGAAGATGGTGCACTTGTAATGAAGAGACCTATGGTGGAATTTGGGGCAGCCTGATGAGCAAATTGGAACAATGGAGAGTGTTTGTTACACTTGTTGCTTCCAGACAAAGAAATGCATGGTTTAACCCTTGCTCAGCAGCTCTGTTTAAGGAAAGTTTTAAAAAACGTAACAGAAGTCCTGGGGCTTTTACAACCCTTCTGCCTCAGAACAATAAATCAAGATTAACCAAACACTATCTGAATGGTTTAGACACCTGATTCTATACATTTCATTTCCCTCTTCTTTATTCAAGCCTGAGAGGTTTACAGATAAAGAATATCTGTCAAAGATTTTTCACATATTTTCATCAGATCTGAAATTCTGAAACTGATGTAACTTCCATCCCTTCTTTTTCATCTACAGAATTGATTCCCAGTGAGAGTGCTGCAGACCAATGTTTACTTTCATTTCTTTTCAAATGAAAAATGACAAGTAAATAAGTTCTCAGTATGATTTTGTTAATACGAAAGATGGTAATTATTACTTTTATTTAGAAAGAAAACAATATTCGAAGTACATGCATGTGGGATCCAGAAGAAAAGGAAGAATATGGAGCTTATCAGTTTTTAAATGGATCAATTAAATAAAATTACAGGTTAACTTTAGGCTGCTTTATGAAGTCTAAAAATGGGAAAATAAGAACACAATCCAACACTTGTTGAGGTTAACAGGCGTCTTTTCGGTACCACTTTGGGCACAGTATCAGGACACAAATTGTCACACGTTTTTATGTAAATTTCTAAAGTGAGTCAATAAGATAAAAATCTAAGTTTTCACATGTTTAGGAGGCCTTTTCTAAGAATGTGGTCAGTTGGAACACAATGAATAGCAGGAGAGCCAAGATAAACACAAAAGAGGATGAACTTCAAATGAACCAACTTCTGGATGAGTTTTGAAAAAGTATTCAGAAAAACAAAGCCGTAAGATTTTTTCAACTACAATTGAATTTATACTTTCATATTTTTTAAACAGAATTTATTACAAACAGGCCATACAACACCTTATTGGCAACTGGGCCATCAAAGATAAATATGAAGATAATTCAGTAGCAATTCCATAATGTATACCTATAATAAAGATGATCATGGGACAAAAATTTTCTTTCAGCACCATTTGAATCACATTAACTAGGTTTGAATATTTCCCTACCTGCTTGTACCCTCTGAAATAATATGCTTTATAGCTTATCTGTTGCCCTATAAAACCGATTTCAGATCTATTTGGATATGTATGTGCATAAGTAATAATGTTAAATGAGGAGAAAAAATAATTTGATGAAGATATCAAAAAAAAAAAAAAAAAAGCTAGGAGCCTCATTCAGTGAAGAAATGGAATGTCAGTGTTTTAGGGGAGTTAGAGGAAAGGAATTTATTTTTTTTTTTAAGTAAAGAATGAACTGATTTTGAAGGGCTCAGATATTTGCCTGCTGTGGTCTGGAGTTCTTGCAGTATACGTTTATTGACTCTTGTACTGTTTTGAATTTGTATGAGGCCATTTATACCATTTATGAAATCTTATATATTACTGTGAAGCACATAATGTGGTTATGTAAAATGTGGTTTAGTTGCCAAGGAAAACCGAGAAGAAAAAAACCAAACAAAAACCTTGGTGTCTTTGAGAGATTTTAGTATGCACTGAGATTTAGAGGATTAATATGAAGCCAAATCCAACCTGAATGCTTTGGATTTGCCCTGAGGCCTAGAAAGAACTTTTTTCTTTATGTACTCTGCCTCCAACTGCAGAAAGATGCTTGTAGAATATTGAGAAGCTACATATATATTAAAAAATAAGTCATCAACCACAGTCGTCTTCTACTTCAAAAATGGAGATTTGTTATTTTTATTGTCAATCTATAAATACGTTGGTTCATTCTTGATAGAGAGAACAGTATAGTTTTAAATAATGTAGTACTACTTGATATCTACTTGATATGGTCTTTCCCATGGAAATGTATTCAGTTAGTCTTCTTTTACAGGATATGCTGTAGACTTTATTCAATATGAAACTGTCCTTCCTTCAGGCTCTGTTAATTCATGTAAAGAGAAGTTTTAGAGATTTTAAAAGAAAAAGTGATGTAGAGAGATTAAGAATCATTCTGTGTCCCTTGTGTGAAAGAGCTTTGCTGGAGTTGTAGGAAAGAAAGTGAATCTGTCTGGAGGTATTATATTATCTAGAGTCAGACTGGATGTTAAATGGGTCAAACTCTACACAGCTGTAACTCTTCTGTAGGAGAATTCAGGACAGTGTGTCAGTGCAGCAATGACTCTAAGAGACTGATTTTTTCACCCATACCTGAGAACAACAGCTTGCCTGGGAGGCACAAGAAATGAGACACTAAAAAGAAATTTCCTAATCAGCCCCTTTGAAAATTAAAACAATGGGTTAGCTAACTAATTTCCAATGCAAATAACTAAAACACTTTTCAGTATGGTAAAACTCTTTGAGAAAGAAACCACCTACAGGAACAATAATAATTACTAATGCTGTTCATAAAAGTACAGCTTTTGTTTCTTGGTTTAAATATAAAGAAAATAGTTCATGACTAATAGTATGAGAGGATATTTTCCCTCCTTATATCAAGACAGCAGATAAAACATCAATACTTAACAGACAAAATGTTATGTTCAGGGGCTTATTGAAGTGACTGGAAATAACTATTTAAATAAGCATATTGCATATTTTATAATAGATTTTTTTTTTTTTGGATGTGCTATCTCTAGCAGTGAGCCCCTCAAAAGTTCGCCTTTCATTTGATTTTAGAATCATAGAATATCAGCTTACAAGGGACCCATAAGGATCATCGAGACCAACTTCCTGCTCCTTGAAGTGCAGTATAGGAATAAACCGTATGATTAAGAGCATTGTCCAGATGGTCCTTGAACTCTGACAGACTTGCTGCTTTTTCATAATATTCCACAAGATGGTTTATGGCTTAAAGGTCAGCCATGTTCTGGACAGTGCATACCACACTACCCGTCAGAAATGTACATTATGCAGCACTGGCAGAACCACACTACCCGTCAGAAATGTACATTATGCAGCACTGGCAGATCAGAACCAACGACAAATTCTCATCCAAGTTTACTGGTGGTAAATACTCCATTGGGTTTGGCTGCTGAACTCAGTTCTGTTGCTGGAAATGTAATGCTACCAAAAAAAATGTTTTCTAATGCAATGTTATCAAACCAAAGTGGATCCATAATTACTTTGGAAAAACCATCTCATGAGGAAAAAAGATGAGGGGAACTCAATTAGTTGCAATGTCTTTTGTTATCACAATGCTTAGGAAAATAGGACATCACAAACAATTTAGGGCCAAGTCAAAAAGTTAATCTGTTTGCAAGTCATGTAATGACTGTTTTGAAGTTATCATTAAGTTTAAGACTGTGAATTAAACAGAGAAAGAAGGAAGTCCTGTAAATGATTCATTATACCCAGTTTAAATGACGAACTATCTGTGACAAATGATTTACCAAATTTCTGGTACATTGAAGGTAGACTGAAAACAAACCCCACAGTCTTATTCACAAACATTGTACTGTAACACTAGACAAGATATGGGTTGATCTGATTTTCAGTTTATTTAAATAAAGACAAATCTTATTATACATAAAAGGTTGCAACTTTCTGTCTAGCACTTTGCAGGAGTAACAGTACTGTACTCTGAATTATTTTGATTCTTCTCTGAAAATAAAAACAAACATGTTAAATCTTATGTCTTTAAGCACCAATAACCAAGGCCACATTTTTTATTGACATGATATCAGGGTTGTTTATTAAAAAAACTGAACTCTGTGCTCATCTGGAAAACCAGCAGAAGGAAGAGTTACTCTCTATTTCCAAAAGTAAATTTTATTTCAGCAATCTGTGTAATCATTTAGAAATCTGCTTTGATGAAGGACAGATAGCAAAAGAGGCCAGACCGCCAGTCACTGTAAACTGAATATCTCAGTGGATTCTAGTGAATTAAAACCAAACTGTACTGATTCACAAAATATGGTTTTCATGCTGGAACACTATGCTTTGAAAATCTGTTGTGGCTGCACAGACTCTCTATTTTCTGCACGTCTGTTTAAAAAGCACACATTTCTGTTTGCTGTGCATATTCATTTCCACATGTATTTGAAGCCAAAAAGATCATCTGGGTAAATAAAATGCCCACTCACAAATACTACTGGGGTGACAAGAGGTGGAACCTATAATTTAACTGTCAGGTTTCACTAATGGGTCCATAAAGTAAAAATTATAGGCTGAGAGCATCCTCTATTGGGAAACTTGTCCCTGAGGTATTCTGGGGTCTCTTAAATAAAAACTGTTTGAGTGAGAAAAGTGTTAATGTGACTGTTTGCTTTAGGGTAGCTAGATTTCTTATAGTTCCCAAATAATCTGTACTCTATCCAAGGAGATGTGTACCTATTTTCATTTGTTGTGGTTTGTTTTGTTTAGGTTTGGGGGTTTGGTTGGTTGGTTGGTTGATGCTTGTTTGATAAAAATAGTAGTTAAATACAGACAACATTTATGTAGGGATCTTGTCTGTCACAAGCAGTCTTGACATGAAACTTGATGTCTTCCTAGAAAAGATGCTGTACCCTGTCTCTGGTTATGGTCCAGAGGAGGGAGGTGCCTGGTAAATCATAAAGGCAGTGCTATGGAAAAGGTCACCAAGATCTCTCCTATCCTTAAAAATCTACCACAGTACGCTTCACGCCAAAACCAGCATTTCTTTAGCAATACTGTTGTTTTGCAGCAGCATGGTTCAAAGCTGTTCTCCTGCCAGGTCCGGCGCAGGGAGCTGCTGTCCCGCAGAGGAGACCAGCCCAGCCGGGCAGTGCTGTCCCGCAGCGTAGAGTGGCGGGCTGTGCCGTCCCGCAGTGCAGTCTGGCAGTGCTGTCCCGCAGCCCAGAGGTGCGGGCGGTGCCGTCCCGCAGTGCAGCCGGGCAGTGCTGTCCCGCAGCGCAGCCTCGCACTGCCACCCAGCGGGGAAGGGCGGGGTGAAGTTTCCTCCTGTAGTACAAGAGTTCGTGGGCTTCCTTCTTTCTGCTCTTCGACAAGAGAAAAAGAGAAAGAAGAATGCTGTCCTTACAGAAATATTACGTGTATTTACACAAACCTTTACATTTACAGATACACGTTACCTAAAGATTCTCATTCATTTTGTCATTAGGAACATCTTTTCGTGTCTGAACATTATCCAAAGGGATACTATTCCCCCCCCCCACCTTAAACAGAGGGGACAGAGGAAGAGACAAATTAACCCCATGATGTTCACTGTTGTGAAGTGCCAAAGACTTGTAGTTAGTAACTGAAACTCATGTCTTTGGCAACGGACCTTCTACAGACACTCAGGAGTAAGATACAGGGCCAGGGCCTGGAGGGCATGGCAGAGCTCTGAACATGGAAAGAACATGGGCACTGCAATGATGTAAAGTCCTATGGTCTTTAAAGCCTGGAGTTTTTCTCTCTACCACCTCTTTTCTCAACCACCCTGGGCTTCTTCTAAGTTTCAATATTAAATAAAAGGTCTTACACAGGATGAGTGGTACAATGACCTCCCTCCAGGTACAATTAACCTCAAAACTGCAGCAGTCAGAGGGATTGGGCTGTAATAAATACCTTGTATTACACTTTTTTTCTCATTCATCTTCAGACATTGTGCTTTTCCATTTTCCTCCTTTTCTTTTGCATTCTTTCACTCCCAGATTTCCTTTTTTCTCCAGCCATCTTCTCTTTCTTTGTCATCCTTAATGTGCCTAAGAATCTGCATCACTGTTTGCAGTAAGGCAGGGAAAAAAGGAGTTACAAGCAATGTACCCTTATGAAGCATGCTCACCTGGTGCCATTGAGTGGTGTATAAGCTTCATATATTACTTAAATGTATTTAAGTATCTAAATATTTACCACAGCAGAAGTCTACATGGGTTATTCATACACAGACTTTTCTAGGCAGTTCACTATTACCAGTATCCAAACCACCCACAACTATGCAGCAAAACTCCACATCATTTAAACAAGTTCTCCGAGAAAAGCTACTTTTTTTCATGATTCCTCAGGGCTTTGTGGTTTTTTTGTTATGTATTTATTTAAATGGCTTAACAAATGCACCTAGATGCCACAGTGATAGTCACAATATAAGAAGCAAAATAGAATGTACACTGGAGAAAATAAAACAGTTTAAGATCGAATTAAATCAATTATCTATGGATCATTTCTTCATTTATCCACACTGGACTGTATGTGACCAAACAGAAGCAGTTACATGGAAGAAAATTATTTTTTCTGTGAAAACACATTTAATGTGACCCCACAACCTTAGCAAAAGGTAGGAATACCATATATACTGCTTTTTAAGTGTTCGATTTTAAAAACTGCAAGATTTAAGGTTGATAATACCTGTATTTGAGGCACAAAGGCACAATTTTCCCTGAATTTTCTTGTCAGAAATCACATTGTCAGAAAACTAGTGTTGTTTATTCAAATTGTAAAGTGAAACTGAATACAACCACAGAAAAATAAAGCCTGCATGTTTACTAGTAGCTATTAGAAAACAATAGTGGAGACAAATAAGCAAATTATATGGAACGTTAGAGCTGTCCTTTAAGAAAAAAAATGATAGTGACATTGATTCTTAGACTGTTATCTCATTTTGTGTCCACTAAATGCCAACTTTACTGTGAATAGGAGGATTTTATAGCCACTCCTGCTTCTGTGATGAACTAGTTGGGTCTTGTCAACTGCAAAAGCTCTGGTTTTAATTCACTGGAAGGCAAATACTTAATATCTTCCTGTGATTGATCACACCCAGTTTCAAAGAAAGTGCAGCTAAGCAGGGGTGAGCTACATCCCATTTTACCAAAAGCCCTAGGGTTTAAAGCACTCACATCTTTGTGGACTTCAGCTCCAATGACTGGACCTCACATGGGCTTTGAAGCCACCAGTTGTAAGACAGAGCACTCCTTAAGGTCCAAATTACCCACACAAAGAAAAGTTTATGACTGGAGCATTATGGAGCTAAATCTTGCTCTGTGCTGCTGCCTGCCTACTAACCGCACACCTAAATGCACTGGTCCATATCTAGATATATAAATACGACCATATTTGTCTCAGAATTCATCCCACTGTCAACATGGTTGTCTAAACTCTTGCTCAAGAACTATCAAGATTCACCCATTTCTTGTTAGCTGTAGGAGTCCTGCACAGGCTAAGAGAAGATGTACTGTGGTCTTGCATAAATCTAAGTCAAAAAGTTCTCATATGTGCATCAAGGGTCTTTCAGAAGTAGGGAAGCACATAGATGTTTCACACCTATCCTGGCCTGCATGCTGGTGAAGTGTCTGAGCAAAGAGGAGAGATGTGTTTGTCTGGCTGGGGCCATTCAAATTAGGTTGGAGTAGACACCAGAAGAAAATAGATGTAGATGGGAAGAGTGTTAAAGAAGTTCTGAAGAAAGATAGGGACCAGGAATATGAATTCAGACAAGCAGCAGTTACACTGGGGAATAGACAAGCAGGCAGCACGTAAATAATTATGGAGAAGAAATGAAGTTGGTTTCTATAGCAAGCCATCAAGCACATACCCTAAGAGGTGACTTCTAGAATACCTATAGCCTCAAGGTCTTAGGGAAAGTAATAGTCCTTCTCCTGAAGCATTTAAACCATCCTGGCTTGTACAACTCAGTCCTTGGGCTCAAAAGCAATCCTTTATTGGGTGCTCTGGACTGGAAGCAGTGGATGCTGTAGGGAGATTATAAAGATGTCACCTTTCTCCTACAGTAATTCTACTGGCTTCACCAGCTGGTGTACCTACAGAACAGGAAGTGACCCCGCTGGTCACTGACATCTGTAATTCCCCACTCACTGGGAGGCTGCCCTTCAGACCCTGTGCAGGCAGTGGAATGCCACCAGCAGCACTTCCCTGAGAAAAAGATGAGGAGAGAGCTGGGGTGGTTGAGGAAGGAGAGATGGGAAGACTAAACAGAAATGCTCTGATGGCTTCCACCATATCCCATCACCCAGGGGTTTAGCATATTCTCAGCATGCTAAACTCATTAACATGGATTGTGAATGCCCTTCGTGAAGAGAGAGATAACCCAAAGATAGCCTTATCAGTCTCAAATGAAAACTCCTTACAGTTGTTGCCAAGGCCAGGAACAAGGTATGAGCTGCCTCCATTCTTATTCCTTGTGCTTCGGACTAAAGCTTTGCCTCCATATATTCCTCTTACCTTATGTGGACAATCAGTCTGGAAGAATTATTTACTGATAGATTAAAAAATTAAAACAGGAATGACATTTCTGTTCCTAATCCTGGCATTTGACTTAATTTGTAGCTTTAGCTAAATCACAAATTCCAAGTGCCTCAGCTTTATCCACCTATGAAATGGGGATACCACTAGTTTAATGACTATAAAGCACTTTGAAAAACAGTGAACAAAATATGCAAAATAAATCTAATTTTTTCCTTCTTAGACTTTACAATCAAGAAAATAACTCATAATGAATAATTTATTCAATGACATGAACTCCTTCCCCTTTGAATGTTATTCACCCACAATATGTTGGATTTTTTTCCTGGGTTAATTGTTATTCTACAATAGTTAGATAATTCCCATAAATATTTATTGGTTTATGGCCTGTTCATGAGAAGTTTATTTAGAATTTATTACAGGAAGTTTAATGAAATGGTTATTCTTGGTGTATCCAATCTCTGCTGCCTGACTAGATTCATTGTTGAATCAGGTCTTTTCTGCAAAATATTTTCCTTATACATCGATTATATTTTCTGTATATGTTCTTGCTTATAATTTGCATTTGAGAAAATCACTAGCCATCAACTCATCCACTGGAAAACAAATCTAGTTTTTAAATCACAAATGCAGATGAAGAAAATTCAGTATTTTAGTTAAAGTGGGAACATCCATTTGCATCTGGTCTTACAATATCTTATTCTTTATGTACAGAAAATTAATACAAAGTTTAAAGTTCTTTTTTTAAGTCCTTTTTCTTTATTTTAAATTAAATTACCATTAACTTCTTTCATGTACAAATAAGTTAACATGATTAAAGAGAATACTCTGTGGATTTACATTTACCAAATGGATTAGCAATAGATCTCTTGGAATTCATCAGGTATAAGAATGAAACTGTAAACCAATAAATTAAGTAAATGCAGGGAATACCAAGAGGATTAAAATGAGATCTCTACGGCCAATAACATCACAGCGTAGATTTTATTGTAACATTAAATCTTTTGAAATGTTTACAGACGAGAAATATTCTTTATCTCTGAGACAAATTATAGAACACAGAAGTTTGAGCAAGCTATGATTTACATTTTCACTTACCTGAGGGAATCATTAATTGCTAGAAACTGTTCATTATTTAAGAGGTCTTCAAGTAAAATGTGAAACAGGGAAAATTTCTTGGTGACAAGCAAAGCTTGTTTTAAATATAGCTTTGTACTTCTGTTGTTGTTTTCTAAAAAAACCCTGCAATCATATTTCAATGATAAATTAAATGCATTAAAATATTTTTATGTTGCAGTTTCATCTTAGTGTAAAACTATGGAATAGTCAGCAAAGTAATTAACTGTAAGGACATTTATATTTTTAATGCTCACAATGTTCTGTAGGTTTTTTTTTCAATTTACTTTAAAACAATTTTAAAGCAAATCAAGGGATAGCAATATTTCATGGGTCATAATCTCCAGAGTAGCATCATTCTACATAGTTGCTTTTCTCGCATCAACACAGTCCTTTGAGGACAAATTTTATTTTTAGTCAGATTGAAAATCTCAGTTAGCCTCTTTTGGGGTAATAGACAAACAGATAAGCTTGTTGGAGTCTTACTCTAAAGTATTTGTACATACACAGAACACACACAAACAAGGAATTTATTAATTTACTGAGTATTAAGGAATGAAACCTCTGTTAGTCTGATAACTGTTACTCTTAAAATTATTTGACTGAATATATGAATTACAGCAAGAAAGTAGTTTTTCCCTGATACATTTTAGACTCAACTATACTTGTTTAAGACCTCACAGTAATTATACTGTCAAGGATATTGGGTACTACTTTAATTTAATACAAAGAAAATTCAAAATATAACCATCAAATTTCAAATGTTCACAACTTTTACCTGATGTATTACTTCAGAAAAAAAAAAGTTTTCTTATCTTTCCAATTAGATCTTAAACAACTCTCCATTCTCAGGCATATATTTTTATTTTTTTTTTTAAAAAAAAGGACTGTTAACAGAAGAGTATGTTTATGGATAAAGATGCAAATCTAACCTGTCCCACTAATTCTAAAATATACCAGACTTGAAAGGCATATTCTCTTGAATATTTTCTGCTGGTTTATATTCACTGACACAAGGGTACTCTTCGGTGAGATGATGTTTTCTAAAGGCATAATAAGAGCTGGCAAGCTCATTGATTCTTTAATCAATGACTACAGAAATTTTGTATACTGATTTTTTCAGACAATAACATGATGATGCACTGTCTAATTTTCATGCATTATTATCCTCCTACACAAAGCAACATGGGATAAAAAAAGTCCCTAGAAAATATAGAAACAATATCTCCTACAGACATCTCAACAACTATGCATTTACTGCCTATTTCACCCACAGGAAAACAAAGATCAGGATTTTCAAAAAGTTCCTACATGTAGCATTGACTTAACTCAGAGTCTACCGAAATTGTGTGTAAAAGGTTGCTGACTTTGAAAACCCTCCCAAAGTTGATTTTCTTACTAGTCAACAGCTTTTCTCCCTTACTGTATTTAATATGTAATTTGTTTTTTTTTTTCTAATTCAGTCAGCTCTCTATTGGGTATTAGCAGGTTATGGAAGCAAACTTAAATATTTTTTTTAATCAAACCCTTTGATAATAAAAGCCACGCACAAATTTGACTGTGTGCATTTAACTTCAAAAATATAGCAAACAGGTTTTTGCAGAGAGCTCCTTTTTAACAGCAGCAGGAGCCTGGCAAGAGGCATATACCCTATAAGTCTCCTCAGGGCACTCTGTTGCAGCAGGAAACTTCAGGAATGGTGATCCACAGCTTGGATAATCCACCCCAAACTGTGGAGGATTAGGCCATAGACTGTCCAGGCCATGGAGTTTGTTGATAGAAACTGGTTTTTAAAATACTGGACACATGAAATCAAGGCACTAATGAACAGCCATGAAGAAACAGAAAGATTGGGTTCTTGAGAATGTGGTGCAAAAATTAGTGGACATATCTGATTTGCTTCTCAAAAGGGAAAACCAAAAAAACCAACCCATTTATCAGCAATATAGATTTCATTACTTAAAAAACAAACCTAAACAATATTATAAAGCAAGTGACTGAATCAACGTATACATATATATTATTTACTGCATTTCATTACTATATGTTCTAGCCAATAGCAACAACTAAGACTGAGCAAATACAAAATTAAGTCTGAATTGCATTTCAGTGCAGCAATGTTTGTGCCATTTCTGTAATATCAGTTCTGGGCAATGACAGAGCACTTTAAATCCTGTGGTTTACTTCTGGACTGGACCTTGCAATGGGAATGCCTCTGCCACCAGTGGGAATTATTATTTAGATGGAGAGGGGACAGGGCAAGACAGAGGGAGAAAAAATGCAGCCCTTATCCACAGCTACTGTCTCTAAAGAGGCCATACCTATTTGAAAGGGATAGTGAGGAAAGCAGTGGCATAGGGCCCATAAACTGGAGATACACACTGGCACCTTGGCAGGTAGTAGGTGTATATTAGCGCCCTCTTGTCCTGCCATCAGACTCACTGGTGGGCAAGAAGGAAGGAAGGGGAAAAAAAGGGTATTATTGAAAAAAGTTACATTTCCCCACCTTCAAGAGCCCAGGGCCATCCTCCAGCTCCCTCTGCTAATTCTTCCCAGACCATGTCCACAATAATCCTTCCCATCCCCCCTCCCTTCTTTTTCTGAGATCTCACTCTGCTGCAATACTGAGTTTTCCTTTCATGGGACTTTTCCTTATCCTGGCTGTAACCAAATTACTGTTTGCTTACAGCACAGAAAAGACTTGATCCAGCTTATATCTAGCCACAGAAATGAACCACCAACCTCTGCTAGTTCCCAAATATTACTACAGCGAGTACCATAAGAAATCCTAGGGAGATCAAAAATCAATGGCTCACATAGTACAAACCACCTAATTGCTAAGCAACCTGAGGAGCTGGGAAAGCAGTATTCCTGGTTCAGCACCTCTTCATTTCTAAGCTGAAAGCTTCTTGTGGGAAGGAGCCATTTCTTTTGTTTAGCTTTTGTTTTTTATCTTAAGGCCAAGCTTTCATCACCTTTTTTTCAGCCTCAGCCTCTGTATTTCCAGCTCCATGGCTGTAAAACAGATATGAAACAGAATATTGGAGAAAAGCTATGAAAATGGTAGTCCTTGATACCCAGAATTCCCTAGAGTTATGACATGAACTGTTAACTTTTTTGGGTGATTGGTTTTGGTGGTTTTGTGGGTTTTTTTTTTTGGTTTGTTTGGGGCTTGTTTTGTTTTGTTTCCTTTTTTGTGTGTGTGTCTGTGGGTGTGGGTGTTTATTGTTGTTTGTTTGTTTGTTTTTTAAATATACCAGAAAACTCTAGAGAGAAAGATACAGGAAAAAGCCAGACTAACTGGTTACTTCACAGTTTCTTACTGGTGGTAAGCTAGGAATATTCTGAAACCCAACAGGTTAAATCAGAGCCATAGGGGCTGATAATGGTCAGTGATTAGTGGTAGATCTTTTATTTGAGTAAATGGTGGATAAAAATCAATGGACTCACAGGCAACTTCTTGAATCAAGTCTTCATGACCACTACTGCAAGTCATACTGAGCATTACTACGTTCTTAGATTATTTTTATGGGGAGCAATTACAGCTTCCCTCAAGTTCTAAAATTTTAAATTCTTCAGAGATGATCAAAGTATTTCACACTTCTTTGCAAGACGTGACAAGACCTGACAACAAACTGCATGCACACCTGGATTCCTGGATAGAGGAACCCATGCTGCTAAGTGTCTCTCATGTCAAATTAAGATGTAAGCCTTGGTTGGAGAGTAATCAGAAAGAAGGGTAGAACCCTAGATATCAGCAAGCGACATTTCATTGGTAAAAAAATAATTGTTTCTATGCCACTGTGCCTTCAGTGGAAGATCTACTTCTGTTAATGATGGCAAATTTTTGACCTGGGTAGGTACCTTTGACCTAAACACACCCTATGGATATGAAGCAATTCCTGAAAGAAAGTTGAGTGTGGAATACAGTATTCCAAAGCCTAGTGGGTAGAGTTTGTGGAAATTTCTTCAATAACAATAGTTTAAGGAAAAAAATAGATATTCTGAAACATTAATTTGAACATGCCTTTCCACCTAATTTCAACTGCAACTATTTTTTTCTTCCAGAAGTCAAAATATTCTTTATTGTAAGAAACCTATGCTACTTCACTGACTTTAAAACACAGCTGGTGTGACACGTCTGTGTTGTGCTATATTCCTGGGGCATTATTTTTTCTTCTTCCATGAACATGATACAGACAGCTCATTCCAGCATGAAATCAGTTTAATCAAACCACAGCTGAGAGATGGACCACACAGACACACAAACTCCAAAGATTTTTTTTTCTGTACATCATTCTATAAAATAAAAAATCCAAAGTCACACTGTAACCCTCAACTCTCTAGTAGTCTTCCTTTTGTTTTAAGTGCAGGCAAAGATCAATTGTTTTCTATAGATTATTCAATGGCAATGTTTTCCATGTACTGTAATCTTGCAACTCGCCACACAGCCAAAGGTTAAAGGGGATTTGCCAGCCTTCCCCATAATGATGGGTTTTCAAAATAAATTTAAAAAAGGCTTTGCAAGCCAAAAATAAATTATCACCTTAAGGATATTAATATTTTTTAAGGTGTTTTGCCATTTTACATATTATTTGGTTTGTCTGGTTTTAAACTAAGTATTATTTACAGAAATATTTACTAAACTTTTCTATCTGGCTTAGTCATGGTTTGTCTTTTAAAAGATTGTTAATCACACAACTTTATTTATTATATGTAAAATATTCCAATGATGCTATTTCCAAAAAATATTTAATGAAAGTTCTTTTATTCAGTCCTGACAGCAATAACTAAAAGAGTAATAGACACTGATGTAATAAAATATATTATTTTTTTCCCATGTTTCTAAAGGAATTTGGGGTCACAAAGGTTTCTGTGTTTTTATAAATTGTAGCATTAAGTTTATAACTTATAGCTTTAATATTCTATGCTTTCATTAGCTTATGATATTATAAAGTTCAAAATGCCACAAGAAGAAAATAGCCTACCTCAACAGGCATGATTACAAATGCTAACCTAAATCCAAGATGAAACAGGAATATTTTTTAAATATTTGCATAAAATGCCTTTTCTAAGGAGGAGAATGATCTTCTTATATTATCCTCACCTATTTTCACACATTTAATTTTTCAGTCCTTTTGATTATAGCAGTCCTTCATCTGTGGATAGTCTGTTTGACATGGGTAATCACTCTAAGTGTTAGCAAGCTTTTCCTCATACAAAAATCTATAATGTCAAAGGAAACGGTTTGGATTTGGAATGACAATATGATTATTTATGAACTGCTATGATGGTGAAGTTGCAAAGGGGCCAGCTCAGGAGCTTGTATGGAAAACAGACAGGAAAGAAAAAAAATTTTTTTAATTTGCCCCTTCTCAAAATAATCTTCTGGCATTCTCTTGTTAAAAATCTGAATTATCCATTTTAAAGAGCCATGCCAACATCTCCAGGCAACCTAAAAGCTGTATTCCTATTACCAGAACAGTAAAAAATTTGAGCAGAATCAAATAACTCCAGCAACACTGAAAAGAGGGAGAAGCCCCCAGGAGTCACCGGTTGCCTGGGAGAAGCAAACTGAAGTGTGCCATCACACTGGCTAGATGAAACAAAGCAAGCCCACCCCCAATGCAAATATTGTTTTTTTCTTGCAACAAACAAGATGAAAAAAACATGCATTTCCATATCTCAAGAGCAGTTATTGTGGGAGAATAGAAAATGAGGCAGATCTGAAGTCATGACTTTAAAAGAATTGCTTTCTAATTCTGAAATCAGAAGTGACAGGATTAAATTCAACTGTTCCACGTATTTGTACCCAAGCAACATTTCATTAAAGATGTCTACACTTCTCTGCAGCCACTAACTCTTGGAAATAATGACAATTTTAGCAGATCTACTTTCTAGCACCATTTACATCCTGCCAGATATACCAGATCAATAAATGCATTCCTCTGTCATTCAAAAAAAATCAATACAGAACAGCATGTGGAAAGTCAACAGAAGCAGAGACAACTAACTGTATGTACTTTATTGGTCGAGAAGCAAGGTCAGACTTCAGCCTGAAGAAGAAAAAAAATCTTACTCTTTCGTAAGTGAAAGACTTCCAAAATACCATCTGGGGCACCTTGTATGGAATGTAATGTTTCACACACAAACAGTAGGTCTTTTGTTTTCCTCTTGTAAAAAAAAAAATGAAGACCTACATTGCATCAGTAGTCTTTTGGGAAACATTAAAAAAATAGCAAGTGAGAAGTATCAAAGCAGGAGCAAAAGTATCTGTGGCATTTTACTTTAAAAAAGGAGCTACATATTTTGCAGGCAAAACTGAATTTATAAAATTTGAGGGAGGAAAGTGAAATATTTCATTATCATAAATGGCAGACTGACAAAAAAAGTATCTCTGCAGCAGCAAACTGAAAGGGTAACACTAAGCTTGCAAAGGATAATAAACTACAAGTGAAACAACCTAAGAAGAAACAACACAAAATGCGTGTAAAGGGGAACAGAACAGCCTCCAGCTTCTACGTCTGAAAAATCCAACTTGGTGTTATATCATCTTGCTGATTTTACCACCAATTGCCATTAAACACTAAAGCTGAAAGTGATATGTTTGCTCTTTTCCCACACTTCCTTTCAACTATTGTTTTCTTGTTCTCTTTTCCAACATGCCACAGAGAAGCATTTTTCTGGGCCAATGTCTACTGCCAGCTCAAATTAAGGACTTTTTCCTTATGTAAAAATTAATCCAGAAATCTGCTCTACTACATTTGTTCTGACTGGATTTTGACAGGAGTTGAAGGACAATACATCTTGACAGAGCTAAAAAAGTTTTAAGATAAGGTGCTTATTTTGGTGTTTAATTTGTTTTGGATCAGGACAGGGTATTTTAACTGGCGGTGTGCATTTTGATTGTGTTGTTTCCTTTGAATGGGTTTTATTTTCGTGTCCTTCTTTCATGTGTTCCAAACCCTCTGCATTTAGATCAGCTTGGCTTGCATTTTTAAAAGTAGTTCACTTGAGTTGGGTTACTCTGAACACACAATAGGTTATAGTCTACTTTGAAATAATGCAAGTCACTTACCTCTCTCAGTTATCATTCAATAAAGGGAATCCAAGTCTGGAAGTGTTTTAACATGAAGACACTGTAGACAGATGTGGAATTGACAGTACTGTCTTTCCAAATGATGGTTGGCTGTGTTGGTTTATTTTTGTCTGTTGTGTGCCAGCTACCCATGTCAGTAACATTTCCATCTAGGAAAGGTCATTACTGTCTGAGAGTATTTTACAGAAAAGAAGGAATATGAACCCCAAGAGAGTTTGTGCAGTGTCTGTCAGCAAATAAGAATGGGGATATTTTTTTGGAAGTAGAACCTAATATTGTTCTCTTATGATGGGAAAAATGTGAAAGCTTTCAAGGCAGGATTTGTCTTGACATTGTATTGACCTTATTTACAGTAATATCTATATACCACATACACAGAAGCAAGGCATTCCACCTGCAACTTCCAAAATTCCCCTTAGCATTATTTTATATTTGTTCAATTTATCTTTCGAGACTACAGAAAAACTTTCTACTTGCAATTATTTATTGCAAGTTCTCACCACTATTTCTTTTCTTTGGCATTACAGTTCCTCCAAAATTCTCAAATGGTAATTGCTTTTTCCTGGTGATTTATGGAATTTAACTTCCTCAAGTTATTCTGTTAATTCCTTGCCCTCCAAAAAAACAAACCAAAACAAACCAAAAAGAAAAAAGCAGCCAATCAAGCAAGAAAACAAACAAACAAATACTAAAATAAAAAAATCTCAAAACCAAAACCCACAAAAAATTCTGTCAGTAAGATATACTAAATCCTTGTGTGAAACATAAAGTTACACAAAGCTGTGCTAGTGCACAAGTGTAGCTGCAACAGTGACAGGGTCTTGGGTTTATGCCCCGCAATGGACAGTGCCAATTTAATGATGGAAGTGTAGGAGAGGAAAAAAAAAAAAGAAAATAAAAAGGCAACAGCTTTAATATGTCCTAACACATTCTGGTAAATTCATACCTGGCAACGTGAATATATCTCATCCTCTCACAGTATTGACTATGGTAAAACTCTCACTGAGTTCTCCATTACCCTGCCCTTTTTTCTTTAATTTCCTTTTGAAAGCTGCAAACGAAATGAAGGTTCTTTTTAATACTTTTTGAGCAGTTTCTTATTCTTGTATATATTGGAACTACGGTCTTTCACTCAGACCTAAACAAACATAATCCTTTCCCTTCAGTTTAATAATTTGTTCTTGGTACAATGTACTGTAGGCATAGCAGTTTTTGGCACTAAGCAATGATATTCAACAGCAGTCATCTTGTACCATGGATAGAAACAGGCACTGACTTGGTTTTGATTAATTTGCCTAAAAATATATCCATCCTTTGAACTTCGTCCTGGAAGAAACTGTTCCTTTGAATTACCCAGGCAGCACTAAAGGGGCTAATCTTGCAAAGAATGAGTACAAGCTGTGGTTGAACACAGAGTCCAGAAATCCAGCCCTCCCTGTACTTGCTCCTATGGAGACAAAGTTTACTGCTAAATCTTGTGTACCACTTGAGGGGAGGAGTGGACAGGACAAGTGACCCCAAACTGAGCAATGAGGCATTCCATCCTATATATGTTATATTTAGTGTAAAGCTGAGGGATTACAAGGGTCAAGCTCTCTTCTTCAATGGCCAACATCCAAGGAGGACTCTGTCTCCAGCTCCTGAATCAGGTTTCTGTCTGTCACTAAGTCCAGTCTGAGACTTGCCCAATGCCTGTTCCACAGCATAAGTGGTGACAGTGACTTAATTGCCATAAGGAAGGTTGGGTTGGATATTGATTTTATATATATTTGTATCTATTTCATTTTATTGTTATTGTTTTCATTAAAATGTTTTTAATTTTCTTTTCCAATCCATAAATCTCTCTCCCTTATTCCCTTTCTCTTCCCCGTTGGAAAGGAAGTCAGGTTAACAGAGAGCATCTGTCATTTGTCTAGTGTCCAGCCCGGCCCTAACCCTTCTTCCATTGCTTTTTATCTAGAAGTTACTTGGATAGAGTGATCATGTCCTGGATGGAGTGAAAACAGGACTAATTCTGTTCAGTGATTTTACTTTTCAGTTCAGTACTTCTAACTAACAGATGATAGGCAGCATAATAAAAAGACAAGCTATATAATTTTTGATCTCTTCAAAATTAAATATGGAACCACCGCCACACAGAACAGACAATTACTGACAGCATTTTAGATGTGATTTCAGGATAAGCTTCAGTATGGTGTATTTGCTCACTGAGATGTAACATGTTCCTCCTACTCTACCTTAACAGTATTTTTGAGGTTTTTATCTGGATATTTTCATTTCAACAATTCATCATCAAAACACATTCAAAACTTGTTAAGACAGTAAATTAACAGAACCACACAGAATCAGAGACTGGTAGGGGTTGGAATGGACCTCTGGAGATCATCTCATCCAAACCCCCATCCCAAAACAGGTTCACCTAGTGCAGGTTGCACAGGAACATGTCCAGGCAGGTTTTGAAAGTCTTCAGAGAAGGAGATGCCACAAGCTGTTCCAGGGCTCCATCACCCTCACAGTAAAGAAGATTTTCCTTATGTTCAGGTGGAACTTTCTGTGTTCCAAACTGTGCCCATTGCTACTTGTCCTACCATTGGGAACTACTAAAAAGAGTCTGGCCCCATCCTCTTGACACACATCCTTTAGATATTTATACTGTTAGATATTAAATACTATTGGATATTATTTATACTATTAGATATTATTAGATTAGGTATTTAAATTAAGGTGGTCATTTGAGAAAATCATCTTCATACCAGGTGCTAATTACCTTCTAGTCTTTGTTTAGTTCCATCTTTGCTGATTCAGCAGTGAAAACACTGACCAAACAAACTACATGACAAATAAATGCATACAGGGCTGGCTTCCAGCATTGTGATGCTCAGCTGCACAGGCTAGAGGGCTGGCTTGACAGGAAGAGATAAAATGGAAATAAAGAAATAAAGAACAGGTGAATTATATTTTCCTCCACCTGGACACAATTCAGAACAGCAACAATGACACAATATACTGGGGGGAAAAAAATGCCCTTTTTGGCAAGAATGGCTTAATCAAGACATGAAGAGAAAATAAGCAGGCTCTATTTCCTTGCTCAGTATCTCCAGCTTAATACATTCTGAGGCTGCATTGCTCATTGTGGTACCATTCTAACTCTGTCCGTGTTAGCTCATCCTTCAGAGTCTGTGTGGCAGATGGTGCACTCAGACCTTGAGAATCTTCAATTTGAGGCAGAGCCATAACAAGATCAAAAGTCTGCATGCAACATACTACAGCATGGCTATAAGCAGCACCAAGAACAAAGGCTGCAAAAACAATCATTCACTCACATATTCATAGTAAAGAAGCCCACACATCAGTACTTAGTTACATTATGCAAAGGGATGCATCTTCATGGTGTATTCACTTTTGCATGTTAATTACAAATATGATAAATTTTCAAAAATAACCCCTCTTTCCAGTGCTAGTTCCAGTAAAAAATCATCATGGCTATGATTGGTTCATAGTGCAAATTTTTTTATCATCAAACACTTATACACTTATACACAAGGGTATAAATATTTTCACAAATGCTATTTATTGATTTTTTATAAATGCTCTTAACTAGTAGCAGCAAGCTTCAGTTGTGTTTCTTAGCTTAATTTATTTAATTTCAAAAGCACTTGCTAAATGTTTGTTAAAAGACCACTAATGTTAACATTGAAAGATTATCGATAAATTAATATTGCCAAAACAGTGGCTACAATTCCAGTTTAAGTCTAACAATATAGTAATTCTCCGTATCTGTTCTCCATCATACCAGTTAGTCAGCAAAGACTCACTGCACTGAATAATATATCTTCCACTACTTAGTACAGAGCTACACATTATATATATTTTGTGAAGAAAGAAACAGAAATTATGTCTAGTCTACAGCTTCTTAAAATAAAAACTGGAAAGACAATCTAAAGTGTGAATTTAATCTCTTGAGCACCATCTAATGACCAAATCATAAAATCACAATGATCAAGAAGCACACTGGCAAATGTGTTAGAAAAGGCTAAACATTTCGACTCCAGCTGGCCAAGAATTTCCATCAGAGGTTTTAATGGAAAGGAGGTTTTTGCTGAAATGGAAACCTCCAGGAATAGTATCCATTTTGACAAAATTATTGAGGAAGTTTGTTATGAAAACAACACCTGTAAATGCTAACATTTTGTTTTGAAGAAGTCTCGATATTTTTTTCAACATAACCAAAGAAGTACTTAAATGATTATAAAGCCTTATTGTTTTTAGTTCTCTCCTAAAAGAGGAAAAAAGCATTTCCTGACCGGACTCAACTAAGCTTCTTCATTCAATATTTCCAAATATTCCCTTGAACTCGACTTGTAAATACAAACTCACAGTTTCAGTTATATTACTGCCAGCATAGTATTTTGGATTTATTATCAGTCCAACCACAAAAAAAAGAAACAAATAAAATGACAAGTCTGATCAAAAATCAAATTATGTAAGCATAGATGAAAAAAAAATTAAGAACACCTCCAAAAGCAGATACAATGAACAGTAGGAAGTTAATATTCATGCTGCTTATATAAGATGTATAAATTCTTTATGTACCTGGAAAGGTCAGTACTGAAAAAAAGATTATATTGAAAGAAAAAAGTGATCAGCAGAATGGAAAGGGAGAAATAAGGGAAATATGGAAAGGGGGAAAAGACATAGATCAGAAAAAAAAAAAAAGGAAA
>VWZY01002810.1:4281-20558 GCA_013399075.1 Chloroceryle aenea
ACTCAGCTGTTCTTTAACCCAGTCCTCATCCACCAGGGCAGACTCCTTAGTCCTGCTGTCCTCTGGTGCCTCAGGTGTCAGGAGCTCCTGAGGACAGTCTCCAGCAGTATAGACAAAGGCAGCATTTAATAACCCTGCCTTCTTTGTCTCATCTGTCACCAGGGCACCCACTTCATTCAGCAGAGGGCCTACACTGCCTCTGACCTCAGCTTTGCCTGCAATATATTTGAAGAAGCCCTTTTTGTTATCCTTGACCTCCCTTGCAAGGCTGAGTTCCACCAAGGCCTTAGTCTTCCTAGTTACCTCCCTACATTCTCTGACAACAGTCCTGTACTCCTCCCAGGTAGCCAGCCCCTCCTTCCATGATCTGGAGACCCTCCTCTTCCTCTTAAGTCTACTTCACAGTTCCTTACTTAACCATGCAGGTCTCCTGGCTCTCTTTCTCCATTTCCCACCTTCTTCAGCAAGACCTGTGTTGAATTCTCAATTATACAGCAAAAACTGGAAGGGTAACAACCCTGCCAGGACTAACTGACAACACTAGCTGTAATTCATCTCTTTTGGCAGCTATGCTTAAACAAACTTGGAAATACAAATGATTTATTGAAAACTGCAGGATATACTTGTTAAAACTGCCAGGATATTTCCAGGATAATAAGCTTCACAGGTGACAATTAGAAATTATCACAGCATCTCTTTTTTCACTTGAATTAGTTAAAATTAGTATCTGAGAAACATGATACTTAAACACCTGTGCAGTAGTAGCCTTTGACAAGCCTTAAGCAACAACAAAAATGGTAAAGGTAAACTTTTTCCTGTGAAAATTGCTATTACTCAAGTCAGCAAGATATCTGTGGTCTCCTTTCTCATATGTGTCTACCTTTGTATAAAGGAAATGGAGTGGTAGTCACTTGGTTCCATCCCAGAAAAAGAGAGGCTGTACAGAGGATGTTAAGGTACGTTAACATAACCCTCAACAAGAATGTTTTCAGGAAAATATCACCCTGATACTTTCCTCCGTGTTCCCTGGGAGTTCTCATGAGCCAGGACTGCCTCCATCTATTAAGGAGAGACCCAGAAATAGCTTTCTAGATGCTCACTGTCTTTCTGGTCATTTCTTCTATGCTGTTATGTAGACTGTGCACCATTTGCTAGCTTCTGTGGAACATGCCAGAGCATGTTTCTGCTGCAACATGCTTTTGTTGAACAGTTAGTTACTGGGGTGTCAGACCGTGGCAGAAATATCAGAAGGAGCTGGGTTTGTAGAAAAGCCAAGTGACCACAACACTGCCAGAAAGCACAACAGTTGCTAAGTTGCTTAGGTTCTTGTTTCACAATGGAAAACAAATTCTGCTTCACACCAGAGGCTGAACTGCTTGCTTCCATGTCCTTTTATCAGACTGAAACCTGTGTGTCAGTAAGCAAGCATACTATCTCCCTCACTACCAGCTATACAGGATCTGTATAGTTTTGTTACTCTAGCTGCAAAGTCACACAGCACAGAGGAGCTGGCATGCCCACTCCTTGTCCATGCAGCAAGAAATATTTTTAACTCTGTGCAAGTTTACACACATAACAGATGACCGTGCAGCCTGAGCTGGAAAGCTAACAGTGTTTTTACCTTCTTCCCCAAGAGAAAAACATAAAAACAACCCCCCAACACCTTCTATTACATTCAATATGTTTATTATATGGTATAATTTAAACAGATTTCTTGTCTATTCAGAGAGTCACTACTAATGATTAAGAACCAACAGCACATACACAGCTGTAGATTCTCTTGCCTATTTTATTTGGTATGAATTGCCAAATAATGACAGTGCTGCATGGACTACATTCCTTGACAGCTCATTGCCCTGCTTGAAACTCAGATCCATTTTGTAGCAAACAGTTTTCTTAGAACTGATGCTTCTGTGTAGATGGCAAGTGAGATTACTCAAGATCCAGGTTTTTCATGCACACCAAAAAAGCATCAAGAAAAGGCCAAACTCCACTTTATAAGATCAATTTGCCAAGTTATCTTTGCACTTGAAATGTAACTTCCCAAAGCAAAGATATGTGAAATGTTAACTATAGGCTGCAAAGACTTATTAGGACTGACTACATTTCAATGAATCCCTACAGCTATTTCCTTCCTGCACATATTACTTTTAAAATGGATTTTTACATCCTTCCCAAGTTGTATGGCACCTATTTTAATCCCAGATGCAAGCTTTCTAGCTACCCACATTTCTAACTTGTTACAAAGCAGTATTCTCCTCTACAGCACCCATGGTCCCTTCAAAATGTTGTGGGGTTTTGTCTTTTAGTGTGTGTATGGTTTCTGTTGTTGTTTTTTAAACTTTTACAAATAGATTTTTGCAGCTTGTGAGTTAGAGAACCTATTTGCAGAAAATAGCTGCAGCTCCTGCAAGGTAATTACACTGACTGTTTCTCAGTCTTCTCACTCAAAGCAATACTAAATGCATCAAAGTTTAATACCTCCTTTAAGACCACTAAATAATATATATATAAAATGTAAACACATGAAGGCATTCTAGATTGCCAGTAACACAGAATGTTATCCTCCTAGGCAATGAAAGTGGCTGAAACTCATCACCTGCCTCTAAATTCTTCAGAATGCTGTATGACCACATCCAAGGTCAGTGTTAATTTGTACTCTTGCTCTCCTTTTGAGTAATGTGTAACTGAACATTGATTAGTTCTATTATTAATCTCATGTAGAAATAAAGTAAATAGTTTGAAGGGGATGCAACATGCTCACAAGCTGGTTAAGCATAGGAGCATGTGCTCTTTTACCAATTACATGCAACATCATTTATTAAGCTTTTACTTAGGTTCTCCCTAAACCATATACAGAAATCTTCCTCCTCCTTTCCCTTTAGAAACCCATAGGATAATCCGAACACTGCATTAATAGATACAGCAATTTGGAGAAGCTTTATTATAAAGGACAATTACAAATGTATGTTCTCACAAACTTAGACTTTGTTCCAAAAGGAAAAAAAAAAAAGTTTTGGCAGTATTTTGATTCTTAAATTATGAATGTACCAAGCAACAATAATAGATGAATAGAGAATTCACCATTTAAATTTAGGATGATAAAAGTTGTTCCTCAAAAAGGCAAGTTTTATCCAAGGAGATCCAAGAAAGGGGTAAGAAATGTCAGGGTCAAAAATACTTAAATTTGCCTCCAGAGAACATATTATTTTGCAATTTAAGAAGCTTATCATGCTCCAGTGGTGCTTACTAATGCTGTGCATGGTAAATGAAGGGGATAAAGCCCATGTATCAAAAGTAACAGAAGCAGCATTTCATCAGACTTTAACAGAAGCAAGCTTTACACTTCAGTGGTAAGTCCTCAAACAAATAACTGCAGGAGACATAGTCCAAGTCATGAAAAGAGAACACAGCATTCTGTGAGAACTCGATCAGAGTTCCACAAAGAGCAGCATAAATACATCTTAGATTCTTAAAGGATAAATAGCTTTTTCACAGCACCCTGGTACATTTCCAGTGTTACTGAGAACTCTTTCCAATCAAAATTCTTTTGTAAAAAAAACCCACATCTCCTGAATCTCATCTTCAGTTTCTGTGTGCATGTAACACTCACCCTGTACCCCAAGCTGTAGCAGAATACAAACCTGCTCAGCCCCTCCCCAAGGCAAACACCATAACCTCTCACTGCTGCTGGGCTGGGCAGCTCTTGAGAGTGGATGACATAATGTTTGCAGCTGTGAAAGGATCCCTTTGAAACAGGCTGGTTTTTCAGAGCCAAATACAGCCTATGTACTCTGGTCGAGCTCATGTGAAAGAGAGGAGAGAACACAAAAGCTCCCACTACTCTCCCCTGAACTGCTCAAGTTACTGAAGCCCTGGACATGGCAAAAAATGGACTGCATAATATTAGGTGTTAGGATTGTATATAGTAAAATATTTTCTTTTTGATCATAGGAAGAACAAGGGAGAAAAATTGAGTTGAAAGCAGATATCGCTATTAATTTTCTTTCTAGGGCTTGTAATTCCTCATCAAACATGCCTAGATGTTGCCTTGCAGCCAGTAGCACCAAGACACATACTGAACTTCATAGTTCATGAAGGCAGAAAACAGGGTAGTTTCTATCTAGGACATAATTGCTTAGCAAAGTTTTAAATAACATTCAAAAAACTTCAATAAAGCGAAAACTAGGCTTTATGTTTTAAAAGCCTGTTTAGACTTAGAACTTCCAGAAACCCACAGTTTCTTTCAAATTTAACAAAACAATTGTGAAAATCCTTCCTCCAAATACCTTAGGGGAGGTATACTGAATTTCAGGCCCTTCATCACTTTCCTCCCACAGGAGAAAACACTGATGGAATGAGCTGTGCCAGCAGGTCCCAGAGCAGCACTCGCCAGGATCTAAAGATGCACAGATGAGCCAACCCTACAGCAGAGCGATCACACCCTGTCCTTTCCACCTATCTCCCTGAAAGCAACATAGCATGAGGAATCTCTGTTGTCATCAGCGGTGGGAAAAACTTACACCTGCTAAAAATCAGACTGAAAAAGCAACATTTGGTACATAGGTTTGCTTGGTATTAGGAAAATGTGACAAAATTATTTAAAAGAGCTTCAAAGCCCCAAAGAATTCTCTCTTCTCATATCCATAGCGTTCAGCCAACACTTTCAAATGCAAAACAGAAGCACTACAGATGAATCTCAAATACCTCTCCATTACATTCCATACAACTAGACTAATTCCATCAGGTGAACGACAATAATAATCCATGAAACAGTCCAACAAATCGTTTGAAGACAAAAGGAAGAACTACACTTCCAAATCCAGTACCCAAGCCTAAACAGCTAAAATAACCTCTCCCTATTATCTGCTTGAAATGCCTGGTAGCAGTAGGAAACTAATTGCATGTCTTTTTCAGTGATGCCCCTAATAAAAACCACAGCTAGCACTACAGCCTGGACCATAGACGAGAGAAATAAATTTTAAGCCTCACAGGAATTATAAAAATAAATAAATAAACAGATTGTATAAGTACACTTCTTAGTTATGGCCTGAAACCAAGTTTTGTTCTGCCCAGAATAGCTAGCCAGTATGGCATACATCAGAATCACAAAGTTACATTTGGGCTGAGTGTATTTTTTAGATTAATCACTCCAGCTTTTTATAAACCAGGCTGAAACACTTCTGGTGTCATTCCCCGTTGTTAACTTACAACAAACAGGACTATATAAAGTGCTGCTATTAAGTACAGGGACTTGTCCTTATAAGTACTAATACTTAATTTACTAGCAAAAATCTAATGGTAATGGCACATCTCTGCTTCCTCTCCTCAGTCAGTTCAAGTACCTGTTCAGTCAGAACTAACTATTCGAGTCTACTTCCCTGGAAATTAGCACTGACAGTGCAGAACGTGCTGCAGTGCTCACACAGCACTGGCACTTGTACCCCAGGCAATGATCCAGCACACGCTGAAATCAGTAGTGACTCCTTGCTTGGCGTTGGTATCTTTGCGGGTTTAGTTGGTTGCAGACTTTATCTGTGCTACAGTTATTTTTAAGCACTATTAGCTGCAGAAGCTATAGCAAATCAAATAATTAGCTTAAAATGTTTTAAACCTCTAGTCGTCCCACCCAATTTCAGGCATTTAAGGCATCTGAAGTGTTCATACAGTCACCTGAATAACACAACATAGATGCCCAAAGACAAACTTAACCCAAGCATTCTTTAGCAAGTGCTTGTAAATTTATAATTTCTTTTAACACATTATCTACAGAGTTAAATATTTTGGTTAATAAAGGATGGAAACTATTATTTTTCTCTTCTACAGCAGTTCTATCATTTGCAGTTAGAATTGAATGCATCACTGAAACTGCCATGTTTGGAAAGTGGTTGAAATCTGCACTCCAACAAAATACTGGTGCCCTAAAGAGAGCACACCCATGCCTTAAGCCCAGACCACGATCTACTTCACTTCTGAGAAACTTCCAGGAAAAGCCTGACTGTGTCTGCAAAGAAACAGAAGACAGATGACTTTTGCATCAAGTCACCCAGTAGAATCATATGACCAGTTTCACTGATGCCAGACTAAAGAGATGACTTAACCACAGGTCTTGTGTTGTGACTTGGCACGTATCTAATACATCCTTATCCTGATATGAAAAAAAGATGCAATTTGAAAACAAGGGATGTTGTATGTGCTGAAGTAGGCTGCATTCTGGTGTACACTTATTTCTGTGACCTTGCTCGCACAGGAAAGTTACAGAGTTCAAACTGCAGTTTAAATAAAGATAAAATGAGTTATATACGAGTGATTTCCAGTTCACAGATACTAATTTCAGTACTCACTGCATCTCAGCTATTACAGCTACTTGTGGTTAAACAGTAAAAGTTGCTTCAGACTCTTTCCAAAAATGAAAATTTTGAAAATTCAGAATGGGCCACTTGAAAATTCTGTTTATTCTAAGCTATAAATGTCCATATACCTTCTTGTACTCTAAGTGCTCAAAAACTACAAACTGAACAAGTATAAACAGTTTGTTCCCCATAATAAGCAAAATTGTTACTGGTGCTTTTTCATTAACAGAACTTCCTCTTTTTTTCTGACAATATTGCCTTATACATGTCCAGTGAGGCTTTGTCACTTGACTTACAGACATTCAGTATTTCTGTTTGCTGTGAAAGGGGGTCTTTGCACCTGTAAATATGGACCACATGAGTACAGAGACCTATGTACAATACAATTAACAGAATAATCATTGTTAAAATACGAGAACAAAAGTATCACAGAAATGGACACAGTTAATATGAAATTAAAATTTACGTGTAGGTCACAAATGGGTATCTGCATCTTGAAGAGTAGGGATAAAGCTTCGTATCTATCCTGCTGTTCTCACATAGGAATGTAAAACATTAGACCTCAGACCCAGACAAATTCTTTCTTCTGAAGAAGCAAAGCCCCTAAATGCTTCTGTGTGGAAACTTTACAAATGACCCCCAGCACCAGTCACAGCAGCAGCAGTGTTGTACAGCCAGACATCTGTCCTTTTCTTTCCTGTAGATTCCCTTCTTTCTACGGTTTTCTCCACAGTTGCTTGCCTCTTTATCAGTAATATCACCTCACCTTGCTAGTTTTCACCATGTTTCTTGGCTCTTATTTGGTTCTGATTTTTTTAAAAATTATTTTCAAACTCTGTGTACTGAATCCAAGAGAGGTGAGAAGGAGTAGTGAGCACATCCTGTAGTATACCAGAGCCTTTGCAATGGCCTTAGCATATTGTGTCAAGATCCTTTTCTCTCCTCATTCATTCTTTCTAGGAACGAAGAGACAAATTCTGCCTGATCATATCAGTGCAAATCACACTCTGCCAGTGCTAATGGTATTACTGCAGATTTACTTTGGCATCAGTGAACTTGGCTTTAGATTGTTTCATACAGTTCCCAGACTCCTCTGTTTTGTTGATAGCAACTGTGTATCATTCACAGTCTTCACCTCAAGAGTACTACAAGGAATATCTAGGCTAGCTAAAAAAGCATATTGTGTCTTTCTTCAGAATTAGACAGGATTGTGCACACTCCTTAAGCCTCAAAGAATTTCATTAGAGACCTGGCAGGAAGGGTGGAATCTTCCAGAGCACCTGGAGACACTTTAAGAATTGAAGGGAAATATATAAATATAAGTTATTTTCTGCTCTGGGAGTTGCCATTCATCAATTCATGCATCATATCCCCTGCACTTAATTTTCAGAAAAGTGACTATATATACAGTGTATTATTTTTGTTCTGTAGCTGACAATTTTTCTTTTCTGTTGGGCTGCAATGAAATGTGAAGTTAAATGATAAGTTTCGTTCATGCTGCCAAGATCCTAATGAGCTGTGTTCCCAGCTTTCTGAATGAGATTCCTTTCCCATAGAAAACACTGGGGAGTGGAGGGGCAGCAGAGATGACACAGCCATGGCAGGACTGCATGAATTCAGAAGAGAGTGGAAAGGGAACCTCGATTCCCTCACAAAAGAGGCAGTTATAATGACAGAAGACTCCCAAGTGAGGATTAGACATCCTCGCACCAAATGCACAATACTCCATTCATTCCTCTTGAAGAGATGAACTCCTTTCACCCAAACATGAAACAAAAACCTGGATTTCCTACAGGAAAAATTTCGTGTACATCAAAGGGTACATCACTGCGCTGCTGATAACAAGCCTTGAAGAATCAAAAGGGACATACTTCTTATTTTGCTGATGGATTGCAGAAACATTTCACTTCCTATATAAAATGGTAAATGGGACTTTGTTTTCACATGCACACATATATACACAGAGACTGGTATGTTGTTACCTAAACTCCACAGAAAACTGGCCAAATGCTACAGGAAGAGTTAGAATCTGTCACTTTAACGGTGAAATATCTTCTTTGTAAAGCTCTCCTTCAACTGTATAAAATACAGTCCTAGAAAGAAGAGCTGAGGAATAATATCCCTAGCAATTACAAGTGAAGGAGGTCTCGTGTCTTCCTGGTTTTGATACATAGAATTTTCAATAAGCTAGACCATGGTATTCCCACGTGCATGATCCAACCATATCTACATTCACTGCTTCCAAAAAGCTGAGCATGGTGGATTTAGATCTGTGGGGATTCTTACATAAGAGCTTGGTTCCATGTGTGTCATGAGTTACATGTTCTTTGGAGAAGCCTCATGTACAGATTGAACAGATAAAAGGAATGGTGTACTAGGGATCAGCTAAGATATCCTGTCTCCCTCAGTTTATCACACCTCAGCTGGGTAGTTTTGAGTGTACAAACAGCATAAAATCAAGAAACAACCAAGCAAGGATTTTATGGAATAATTTTGTATATGTTCACATAATTTCTTACATGTTCAAAGTGGGACTGCTTTACTCCTTTACTCGGCAATTTGGAAGGGAAGCTACGGGAAACAAACTGTGGATGTTCTGTAATACCACAATGGCGAGTGGAAAGGAGGCAGCAATCTCCTTTGCTATGCCAGCCCTGGAAGTCTGTAAAACAAGACATGCCCATCAGTGTGAATGCGCTATAAGGCATTTCCAACAGAGCCTATGGGCCAGCAGCTATAAATACTCTGGGAAATATTTTGAAGATGGACAGCTCTGGTTTATAAAAAGCTTTCTATAACACATCTTTTACACAGACAGATGAACTAACTCATATCAGCATTAAATTACAGGCTGTGGTAGTGCTGTAACTCCTGCTAGAAAAACTAGATTGTGCAGTTCAGTTCCTAATCAGATTTTCACTTTAATAAAAATGTTTCCATTTAATGTTAATCACATTTACAATTTGCTGCTGACAGAGTTTCTACTAGCTGGCAGTAAGGGCTTTCAGGACACTGGGGGACTGCATATTCAGTGCTTGATCTGATCCTACTTTGTGCTCCATCCTACAATGAACTGCTTAAATAATTATTTTTAAATCATTCCGTGACTATTCAGATGGAGTTCTATATCACAAGCTATAGGGAGATTGGACACCCTTTGAATACTGATGCAAGACCAAGAGCTCTATTTACTAGCAAAAAAAAAAAAGTATGGGAACTGAATTTCAAAGGCTGACAATCTGTGTGTGATGATATCACAGAATCACAGAATGTCAGAGGCCGGAAGGAACCTTGAAAGATCATCCAGTCCAACCCCCTGCCAGAGCAGGGTCACCTACACCAGGTCACACAGGAACGCATCCAGGCAGGTTTTGAAAGTCTCCAGAAAGGGAGACTCCACAACTTCTCTGGGCAGCCTGTTCCAGTGTCTGTCACCCTCACCATGAAAAAGTTTTTCCTAATGTTTTTGTGGAACCTCCAGTGTTCCTATTTACATCCATCCCTTGTCCTATCACTGGACATCACTGAAAAGAGCCTGGTTTTGTTATGCTAACGTAGCATGTACATCACTAACATAACAAAACTGAGGGGCAGCTACACTGTCAGAGCACAGATATCCCAGTTACATGGCAGTTCACTCATGTTTCTAGTTCTAGGTCCCTCTGTAAGAAACCCAGACGTGAAATAAAAGGCATTTCTCTCTTTATTTGGCTCTGATATGTGGAGACTGAATACATGAGGATACCAGGTAGCTCACAGTCAGCTTGGTTTTTGTTGAATAACAAACTCCTGAAAGTCACAGATACATTTTTTGTGGAAGTCCCGTCTCTAACTTCACAAAATGCTCAAGAGGGCTGTAGCCAAACTGTACATAGCTAACTAATATATATACTTATCTATACTGTAAAAACTTTAGAGCAAATACATTTATAGGATGTGTTGCATATATTTTATTAATTCCTACTCTTTTGCTAAGATTTTCAGTTGCTTGTCACTGACCTATCATGAGAAAGGTTTTGCTAGATTAGTGGGGTAAATTAGACACTACCCTGTTTTGATATTCTTTTTTTCATTACTGGATCCAGCATGCTAAATTCTGCTCCTGGGTGCCCTACCATAATCTCAAAGTAGATGACTCTCCCAAAGAGTCAAACTCTGCTAATACAGATCTGTAATGTTGTAAAAAAAAAAAGTAAAGGAGGAAACAGTTGCCCAGTGCTGAAGAAGTGCAATAAAAGGATGTCTAGCTCCTCTAAAAAAAAATCTCCAAGAATAAGCTGGGGTATAAGATTCAAATTTCAACTATTAAGAGATAGCACAGAAAAGCTACTTGCTCTAGGAAAGCTTCAGTGAAAAAATATTGTCAGAAAAGACAGTCAGTATTTACAGGCAAGCATGTGAGCAGCTTTCTCCTTGCCCCTGACAATCTGTTGTCATCTAAGATTTATGGCAATAAATGCCTTTAGCTACAGGTTCCATTATTAGTTTATCTAAACACAGCTGGGATTTGTCACAGTTTAGGATCAGGGTGGCCCCTTAGACCAATAACAGACACTCTCTGTTAACTCCCCTCCCTCCCCAAAGGGAAGAGAAAGGGAATAAGGGAGAGAGTCTGAGTGATTAGAAAAGGAAACTGGAACAACTTGAATGAGAATGAAAATATAATGTGTACAAATCTATACAAACCCAGTATGGAACCCNTAACGTTTCAGGTAGTATCTCTGAAGGTGTATCCTTCTGCAAAGGTTTTTGTTGGATTTTTTTTTTTTTTAAAATCATCAGGATTTTTATTTCTGGACGATTTGTCATGATGACTCAGTTTCCTCCTTTGGTATACTTTACCATTTACCTGGCTAGGATTTTTCAGAATATTTGATATTCATAGTACCTCAATCTGTATTTCTTACATACTCAAAACCTTTTCTTCCCGAGGCACCAATATGAAGGCTGAAAAATAACACTTTCTGTCACTGACTTTCTGGTAGAAGGTCATTTTGACTATATATATATATAGTTGTTGTTGTTGTTGTCCTGCATAAAGGAGGAAGATATCCATTTGCAGTAACTCTGGAATATTGGCTCAAGTGTAGGAGGAAGCAACAAACTCAGGGGGAATAATATCCTAAAAGTGATGAGAACTAACATGAGAACTTTGCTGGTTTGATTTCAGACACTGTGATTTAAAAAAGGATGAGGAAAAGCAATTGCAGTTTAAATTAAATTGATTGCAATCACTTCAAGATATCACGCAGAAAAGTGAAGAATATCCTTTGAGCACCTGGGCATTTACAGTGTTATATGCAGCTATCCCACAAGGAAGTGTGCACACGTACTTCAGATGAAGAAGATTTAAACGCTCAGCAACAGAGCTACTGCTGGTAATTACATATTGAATGTATTCGTGGAAAATGCCCAGTATTGATCCTTTCTGAGTCATTTTGTCTGTTGCATTCCTACTTCACTGAAGTAATGAATCAATGCCATAAAGGTGGTTATTTTAAGCTGTGAGTGCGAACGTTGTCCTGTTCCAAAGGGGAAGGCTACTTTCTTATCCTTTGTCCATCCTTTGTGATATATCACTATCTGCTTTGCATCAGCTGAAATTAGCTGACACTTGGGAACCATCAAGAACTATCAATTACTTTTTCTGTCTTGTATTAAATGAGCTGTGGTTCTTCATATTAGCTGAGGTGTAAGTTCATATCAATGCATTTGTTTCAAGATGGTTCATATTTATATGTTATGAACAAACAACCTGGCCACGATGGTTTGGATACAGAAGTCTTGCTAATGTCAAACACGCTGACACCATAGTGCATCAACACTTTTGATTTCTACTCAAAATTTACAAGTTTTGTCAGAAATCTGAAGTTAAACATGGCTTCACACTGATCTTGACCAGTTAAATTGAAGATGAAGGCTCTTCACACTCAGTATGAATTTATCTGTACTCCAGGCATACTGCTTACATTATGTCCCAAAACAGCCTGAAATAGTTCATCCAGTTTGCCACAGGGATTCAAAGCAGCGGGCCATTCTACATCTCCCTTGGCAAGTTGCCCAGGGTTGCCCAGGGAGGTGGTGGAGGCCCCATCCCTGGAGACATTCAAGGTCAGGCTTAACAGAGCTCTGAGAACCCTGCTCTAGCTGAGGATGTCCCTGCTCTCAGCAGGAGGGTTGGACCAGATGACCTTCAGAGGTCCCTTCCCACCCAGACATTTCTATGATTCCAAGTCCCAAAATCCATTTGGGGAGCATTTTCACCAGAAGAACCATCACCTGTGTCATGCTCTGCGAAGTTAACTTTTTACAAGCAATACAAAATGACACAGTGATAATACCAAACATATATTTCAAACATTCTCTTTGGTTTAAAAGACTCCAGACTTCTCTTTAGCATGGCAAAAATAGAGCAAATATATTGATTCTACTGCCTAATCCCCTCTGGTGCTAAACTTCTGATTCCTGTACAAAGAAGGGCCAGGCGAGTTCTGGGCACCTTCTGCAAACAGGATAATTTCTTATCAAGGTCCATGGAGCAGAAAATGCAAATGCATTCTGCTGACTGGGATATTTTAAGCAGTGGATGAGGAGAGGGAACAGAATAAAAAATAATTGTATTAGCCCTTGAAAGACTAAGATGACCTCTAGCAGGCTTAAATTTTTTCTGTAGATAAATTAAGAAAAAGAAATCTTTCACTTTTCTACTTCTGTTTTGTAAGTGGGTTTTTGCTTGTTTGTTTTCACCTCATATTTCAAGGTTAGTCTGACGAGAAACACATTTCACATGAAAGCTAATTCTTTTACATTGGCAAGAATCAGAATTCACATCAGTCCGGGGGCTTTTCTGGGAATCCCATGGAAAAGGCAGACTTTTGCATGTGTCACATGGACAATATGTCTACAGTAGACTCCATGTTGTTCCTTCCCTCCCCCTCCTTTCTCCCATCCTCCTCTCCCCTCCATCAAGTTTAAAGGTGGTGATGATTGTCTTTAGTCACAGACTGACTAAAAACCTTTCAGATCTTCTCTTTCCTCCTATTAATGCGGATTGTATGTACAGTTCTGATCTGACCTGAATGATTGAAAGCTATTCTTCACAATTTGTCAGCTCCAGTACTGGATTTTATCACAGAGAGAATCAGCCTTCCAAAGTATAAACTTAGATATTAAACCTAGGCATAGATGCTCCCTAATAACGCAAATGAATGACTTTTATGTGACAATACCAGCATCTGTGGAGACTGCAAAATTAAGGTTTAGTTTGGAAATGGTCAAGACCAAATAAATCTCTACAGCTGAAGGATAATATGGCAGCAGAGGTAAATCTAAAAATTAAGTACCAAGTAGTTCCTTTTCTGGAAGTTACAGAATTTTAGATCTCATACAGGTTCTTATTTGTCTGGACTTCTCAATACAATATCTACATTTAGAACTAAGCATTGGGTGGGGCAGGGAATAGATAATCTTTGGGATAATTTGTTCAAAAAGGAAAGGTCATTATACAACCTGAAAGACAAAATTAAAAGAAATTATTGACAAAAAATCTGGCAGAATTATAGAACAACGTTTGAAATCAGCGCTTTATTTACTAGTTTATTTTTGATTATGTACAAACTTTCAGAGGTCAGTGAATCATTATAGAGTGTTTGAATTAAAAACCTCTCAACTGACTGAATGCACAAAGTTCTGTGTAACACTGGTAGAGCAAATACAGCTTGACCTAACCTCTCTATATAGGGTAGATGGAATGCAACCAAAAAGCACGTCAGAACAACACAGCTCAATATATATTGGATTCCAAGTCCAATCCAGATCCCTTCTTGCACCAAGCAGTCTAACAAAACTGAGATTTAACTACCTTAAAAACAAAAGAAATGTCTCCTAAACGCCTCCTAAAGGAAGCAATTTTACAGATACAAATCCATTCCACTGAGGACTGAGCTACTATCTTCATGGCTATTTGGATGAGATTTTTCCTTTAATCACACTGCGATTTAATTCCTGCAAGCAGGATTGTAATAACAAAGAGCTGATCAGTGTAATCAATTTACTCAGATCTGAGGGTCATTAAGGAACAAGAGTGTTTTGGACCTCAGAATAACTTAGATTATTCACATTATGTGGTCATAAAAACATATCTCCTTATGATGCCTATGAATTCAGCAGTTCAATTTCAAGACATTCTTAACATGCAGAAGGGAACAGCAGGCATGTGTTTATTGACATTACTGGTAAAGCAGTAGGAATACACCTTTCACATTTCATGCTTCTGTTACATTGGTAGATTGACAAGACAAAAGAAGTAAACCTATACTCTGTAATTTTCATCTGAAAGTTTGAAAATAAACATGCTGGTATATTTTTAATAGAGCACTTTGCACATTTCTGATTGCTGTGTAAATAAATACACTGCTTTATTAACATCTCCAGGAAAGGGTAACACTGATGGACAACCTGATTTAAACTAAGCCCATGGATGGTCACTTACAGACTGTGCTAATCAGAATCAGAAAACCTCCTCTGCCTAAGTGCTAGCCAAGAGCTATGCCGCTGACAGGGAGAGATGCGTTTTCTTGCCATTTGCCACACCTGTAAGAGAGTCAAGTTAAAACATCTCATGGATGCATCAAAAGTAATTTTTTTGACAGTTATTTGTGAACAAGCCCCATTTAGTTCATACTTTCTGGAAATACCTAACAAGAGAACAACTTGATTGGATAGCGTGCAAGCTAATACCATCCAAATGAAGAGAAGTGACCTACTTTTATTTCAGGCCCCAAGCAAGGATTACAATGTTCTAGCACCAATATGCTATGAGCAACTGTCTTTTACCCTTTCTAATACAGTCCTGCGTTTTTTATTTTAACTGAATGCTTTCAAAGGTCATGGCTTAGATCCAAGAAACAAACTACATTGCCTCTTACCTTTTAAATCCTGAGGAAATCTACTACTCTCTGAATCATGTCTCTGCTCTTCTCACCAGTACATTTAACTGTTTGTCCTAACTGCACGTTAGAGGACTGACTGGCACTACTGCACTGCTAAAACTCAGGCTCCCTGTTCGGTTCAGAACAGAGCAATGCCTGATCATCAGCTCCTTGTACATAAATAAATAACATTGTGCTATCTCCTCCTATCTAACTGTGGCTACCATAGATTATGTCAGTTAAAGTGTGTTTGTAAAGACTCAGCCGTTAACTGCTTAAGGTCCTTCAAGACTTTTCACCTTAACAGATCCAGCCACATTGTTCTTTGAGGGCTCCTTAAGCGAAGCCAGATTCATCCTTAACATAGTTCCACTGGCTTTGCTAAAGCCACACTATGGGTTACAGTTTAGCTGGATTGAAAAGCGGATCACACTAACAAGTGTTGAAGAAAACTGTCTGGAATTAACCCTGGCTCCCACACACGTGGTATCAAGCTTTGCATTATGCAGAATTTCTGCATCTCTTGTTTGTCTTAGTGAAAACAGACACAAGCATCATAGTATCCTCTTCATCAAACAAACATGGAAATTATCTCTCTTGTCACTCATTTCTGCTTGACTCTTACAGAAATGCTGCTGTGAAAACGGAGAAGTAAAGTTCGCCAGTATTCACAAAACATTTGAATTCCAGAGTACTTGTGCCTAGTAACAATTCTTCAGGAGGATTTAAATACCATCTAGCCTAGTTAATCCAGCTGCATATCTTCTCAAGAATAATTTGCCTTTGTGGAATTTTTTGAACAGAATTAATTAAGATAATATGGCATTAAACATTTTATTACCATACTTTCGTGTAGACATGTCCAGAGAAATGTTCTTTGAAGACTCAGTGCAGAAATAACATCCGGATACTGTGAAATGTAGGATATTTTTCTAGTCAAGACTTTCCTGATCATAATTTCATTCTTCTCTAAGTTCCTGCCTGATGTACTTTT
>VWZY01002810.1:37499-51273 GCA_013399075.1 Chloroceryle aenea
ATTAGTGACAGCTTCTTTGATATTAAATAACTCTTTTTTTTTTTTTTTTTTTTTTTTTTTTTTTTTTTTTTTTTTGTAGGCTCTTCTCTGCCTGTGAAAAGGCAAAGGCGAAGCAGACACTGGGAGGAGGGGGAAATGCAGTAGCTACAAAGAATGAAAACTGCTTAGGTTCATTGACATGATCAAATCACTTCAGAATTACTGGGAAATTAAAAAGGGCAAAGCCACACATTTAGAACAGGAATATATTTAGTCTGTTCAGAAAAGAGTAGAACAAAGCAGGATCAAGACCTCTTACAAAGGAGCTCAGCTGCACCATTTGATAATTGTGCTATCAAAACCAGAAAGCTACATATTAAATACAACTGTCCCACGAAACACTTGTACCCCCCTCCCTGGTGTTCCTCTAGCTCCACTCCACAGCCCGGTGCAGGCCACGCTGCCCCAGCTCTCGTCTCGCCCCGGGCTCCCAGCCAGCTCTGGCGGTGCTGGCCTGCCAGCCAGCCTGTGCTAGTGAGTGCACACATGGCTTCCTGACCAGAAGCCCGTCGTGCTTCGCAGGCTCACAGCCTAGGCACATGTGAGATGTGACTGTCTCTGCTTGACACCATGAACAGGGCTTCTGCCAGCTTTATTTCTCATATCTTGAAAGGTTTAAAGAGGTCAAATGCTCAAAAGCTTCTGTGTACACCAGGATAGGTTGGCTTCCTGCATAGCAGTGGGAGGTAAATATTTAAAGTTGACTCTTCCATGCTGCTAGGGAATATCTTTGCTGTATCTTTCCTTAAACATAGCTCCAAGCTTTCAATCTGCAGTTTGAATTTGTAGAGTACTGCACATGCCACCCGAAGAAGCTTCTTGTCACAGTATCTTTAGCTGAACAAAACTGTGCTACAAGCAGCGACCTGGAAGATACAAAACAGAGTGAGTAAGGAAACCCACTGCTCCTCAGTTAAACAAGCTTTGAATCCTTTCTGCTGCTTGCGTGGGCAACATCACCTTAGCTTCCTGGAAAAGGTTCGGGGTAGTGAAAGAGAAAAAGGAAAAAAAAAAAAAAAAAAAAAAGACAAACGTTTACATTACCTAACTTTAAATGTGATCTTCACTGGAAGACCCTGACATGACTTGCACTTACTGATTTGCCTTTTCAGTACAGCAAGTTACCCACCATCAGAGTATGGGCCAGAGTCTGCTGCTGTGCAGACAGAGACAGGTAGTGTTTATTTTCACTAGGCTGTGAGTTATGTAATCAGAATACAAATGTAGATCTGTCTTTTCTTAAGTGAAATAATAGGTTTGGAGGAAAGAAGCAAAAAATACATTCATGATCAACAGTCATCTAATACAACAGGAAAGGGCATCCTAAAAAAATCCCATTCACGAGTTTGAATCCATCAATTGACTGCAAAACATTCTGTCTCATTCTGGGGTTGACTAACTATGATACAACTGCATGCTGATGTACATGGAAAAGGCAGCTTGAATGCAAAGTCCAAGTGCTGTCCAGCTGGTGCTAAAACTCTCGCTCTGCCCATTTTAGTAATAATACAGTAAATATTATTTACTGGCTGGCTCAACATAGTCCACTGCTCTGCTAGGTTAGAAGAAGTGATTATACCTGTTTGGTTTTAACACAGCCTGGGCATGAATGTGAACTGTTAATGTTTTGTGGTAACAATCACAGAATCACAGAATCACAGAAGGTCAGGGGTCAGAAGGGACCTCGAAAGATCATCCAGACCCACCCCCTACCACAGCAGGATCACCTACACCAGGTCACACAGGAATGCACCCAGGCGGGTCTGGAACATCTCCAGAGAGGGNAGGTCCTTGTCCCCTTCGCTGCCTCCCAACAGGTCGGTCCCCAGCCTACACTGGTACCTGGGTTTGTTCTTTCCCAGGTGCCAGACTCTACACTTGCCCTTGTTGAATTAAACACTGTTAACACTGTGTGGCTGCTAGGCACAAACACAGGAACTGCACTAAGCCCTGCCAAACAGAGCTAACATCAAGCAGGAGGTGCTATTTCCACTATAAATTCTATCTATATTTAGACATTTTAAAAAACAGACTATCAAATTTAGTCTTGACAGCTACCAGAACATGTGAAGAGCTTTTGCAATCTTGCTGTTAATCTTCCAAAAGTGTGTCAATAACTGTTTTATTTAAAAACGGTGCAGACAAGTATTTAATTTTTCTGACATATGCAAAATTATAAGGAAAGAAGTCAACTTATTCCAGGGAGCAGTGTCTGCCTGCAGTGGAACAGAAGTGTTTCTGCCAGGAACTAACAGGTCTACAGAGGTAGGAACATAAAGAAGAGGACAGCCTGAGGAACAAATACATCGCCCTTCTGGAAGTTATCAATTCATGCCAACAGATCCCTACATAGATTTGGGTGAGACTTTTGATCACAGTCCATGAAAATGTGACTGAAATAAATCAGCGATAGAACCAATCTGATCATTTATTAGCTTAGGAGTGACACAGAGCTTCCACCTCACCTGCAGCAATTCACCCTACACTTGGGCCGAGGCCTGTATCCCCAGACCAGCCTACTCACTCACTATCAACAAAACAGAGAGCACTATTGATTTTTTTCAGTTCTTTTTCTTTTTTTTTCTTCAGTGAGGTTGTCTTCTCTATGGTCTAAGCCCAAATCTGCCTGAAGCTAACTATTAACCTTATTTCACCAGTTGAGCAGCCTGTAAATACTGCTGCTGGATGCAGTTAAGAGGAAGGCTTAAGTATGTGTCTGATTTGCTGCTCTGATGTGTTCTTATCTCTTGTTTTGACAGTTTGTCCACTAACTCCTGATAGAGGATTATTCTCCAAGGAAGAAAATCTTAAGAGTTCACTGAGGCTTAACTCGAGGGGTTTTAGATACTGCTAAAAAAGGGTTTCTGAATTCCCTATGCAGGAGTATACTTAATAAAATATGCTGAACTAAAATTCACTGAGCCTTGAAATTCCTTGTAGTACTTAAATACCAATGCCTGATACTGAAGTCGAGAACAACTTAGTCACATGTGACTGAAGACTAGGATCCATCAGAAAATTTAGTTTAGTACCTTGATTTACAATTGCTGTTTCTTGCTCATTAAGTTTTCACATTTAATTTTCCTGAGCACCCTCCCTTAGACAAGCTGTTTCTAACTGCAAGAGGCAGTGCTCAGAAGCACTTGATATGGCCTGACCATGTATGACAGGACTAGGGCTGGTACTGCTGCACTCCCAAACCCCCCCACGCACAACAGATGAGTTGATGTAATTAACTACAGAAGACAAGAAACCAGGAGGAGTCTAACCATAAAGGAGAGAAATAGAAAATGGAGATTCAGTAGACCTAGGTGTCTGGGACATCTCACTAACTGCCATGTCTGGCATCTTCCTATCACAGAATGAACACCTTCCCATTCCTGGCATGTCTGCACTATAGATGTCTATGGGTGACACTCTGTATGTCAGATTTCCATTCACAAGGCCTTTTTTTTGGTGTTAACTCAGCAGTAAGAAGCAGGCCTCTATGCAATGATCTGTTTACGTTTCGGCCCAGCATTGTAAAAAGAAGGGTACCAATTGTGTCTAGGTGGTTTCCAAGTATCTTGAGATCAGCTAGAAACCTGGTCTAAGTGCCGTATTGGGTCTCTGATAATCTTTGGTGTCACTTCCCATTTGGTTCTTCTAGAGCTGGCTGTCAGAGTCTAAACTGCCACAAGCTAAAGAGAAGACCACTGAATTCCCTTGTGTGAATCCTAGGTGATACAGTGATTCTACTCCAAACACTTCTCAGTTTTGTTTGAAATGAATAAAACTAGATAGCATTTTAATGGCTGAAGATCTGTATCATAGATTTCTCCAGCAGGTTTTTTTAAGCTTTTCAACTCTCTGGACTGTACCACCTGCTAGTCTGGAGATCACTCTCCTATTCTCTTGTGTTTTGAGCCATTATCTACATTTTGTTCCTATCAGCCATCAGTGCACATTGTAGATCTCTCAGCTACAGCTTTTGATCTGCATTTATTAAAATCCTTTTAAACAATCAGAAAATAGATGTCCTGGTCATATACCAGAGGAAGCACAGAAAGAGCATTTCAGGCCTATCTGCATCCTAAGAGGCTGGAATAACAACTCCTTCCAAGCTGTTAATATTTTTTCTTACAGTATAGCCAGGTTAAATGCATCTTTGAAACATACACATGAACACCAATGGGCTGAAGGTGCTCTACACTACCATGCAGGCTTGAGTAATGACTAGTTGTCTGAACAGAACACTGAAAAACAGTTTTGGCTATTAATACTGTCTAAGCCATATATGTAGACATTCAGCTTCTCTGGCTACACATTGACACTCCTTGTTACTTCTTAAAATGGGAATATGAGATACAAATAATCACACTGGTCACAGACCTACTCAGACCTCTGATAAAAAATAAGCTCCAAGGGAAACAAGACACTATATTATAAAGCAAAACTTCACAGTTAAAACTGTTAACAGATGTAAATTGCACCTCAGTAACACCTTTCATCTCTGAATCCCTACAAATGTTGTTGATTTTTCTGATTAAAAAAAAAAAGTGTACCTAATGCCAAAAGACTGTTTACAGAACCACTTCATATCTGATATCCTGCATCCCACCTGAAGCTGCATTCAGTCTTTCCATAGTTACGATGCTCCAACAAGTGAAATGGAAAGGTGCTATCATGTTTGGGATAATCTGCACAAGTTGATGGGGTGGTACAGTCACAGTCTCCCAGTGATCTGTATTCTCCTTTAGCTTTTGAAGCATTTTTCTTGTGCTTTAGATTGCCCTTTCTCTGGTTTTCCTGCTAATTTCTCACCACTGAGTTCACGTCTCTTCACAAGCCTAAAGGAACGGCCATGGATTCGTAAATAACTGCTCTCTCCAGCAGCACCATGGCCCATAGGTTCTGTTATGCAATTTGCAATATCCTACAAGCCCCAGTACAGCATCTTGTCTTTGCTCATACTCAGCCAGTGCCATAGGCCAGCTGCTAGCATGGGAAGAAGTATGGCGTCTACCTCTGGAGAGATCTAGGCTATCCAGACTACCCATTATTAGTACAGCTGCAATAAAAGGTAATAGCAGAGACACTTCCCAGGCAAGTCGAGTAGACATGAGATTCCTCAAGAGACACAGAGGTCTCTAAAATGTAGAGCAGATATTCAGTCAGGAGCAGAGGGAATAGATGGGAATAAAAGAAATTACTTACTTGTATTTAAAGGGTAACAAACTTCTCACTGTAGTGAAGTGATCTGATTTCTTACCACAATTACTGTCAGTTTCAAAGCGTATGTGCTTCCAGTTTTGAAAGTCTGAAATACAGTAGAAGAAAGAAGTTCAAATGTTTCCTACAGAAGTTGTCTTCCAAGGAATAATTGCTGACTGAGACCTCACGATAAGGAATACTGTATAGGTTTTCTTTTACAGAAAAATGCAAGGCTGTGTTGAAGTCTTGTGCATTCTCCCTGGGGATTCTGCAGGGCACTTTGTATTGTAAGAAAGATATCTTGTCCATTAATGACTAATGACTGGTGGGTAATGCTGCAGCACAGTCCCTGCATCTGACAGGACTGCACACATGGGTGATTTGCAGCAAGATTACCCTAGCAGGGTTGCTAGGCAGCGAATGTAGTGCCTAGAAAACATTTGATGCTGACAGCTACTGTAAAGTGGGGCAGCTTTACCACTGCATTAGTTCTGCTGCAATAAAGGATTTTCTAAACTAGAGCTATTCTGAACAAAAACATCATCACAGTACAATTTACCCTGAACTTTTGGCTCATATAACTTAACTCCCATTTCTCAAAGATTTATAAAAACTGATTTCCTTAAAAGCTGAGTCAGCAAGACAGCCAGGGAACTAGAGAAAAGGCTGTTCTGCTCCTTGCCCATAGATTCTAGGCCTAGATAATAAGCACTAACCAATCTGCCCTCCCTGAACTTTGTGGGACTGCTCATATAAGAATCTTAGGTGATGAAACAAGGATGTAAAATTTTTCTTGTAAACTAGTCAAGAACAAACATACACTTTTTGTGCACTGCTCACCATGCAGGGTTAGCAGCTTGAATTCCTTTGTCTTCAAACTCCTCTCCCCTAAGGATTTTCATATGCTGGTAACTACAGTACAGAGCCTCTCTCTCCCTTGATTCACGTGTTGCACTCTGGCACCCTTGCAGCTTTCAGGGCGTCTCCATCTTCTCTTCACCAAGAGATGCTGTCCTCCACACAGTGAGCAGGTCGCCATCAGCTAACTTTCATTTAACAGTCTCTTAACGTTCTACTACCCCTGCCTAAGCCAGCCACAGAAGACTAGCAATAATTGTGATGTAACAAAAGTCACGTACTCTGGCATTTAGGATTTAACATAGCATGATGCAGTTACTGCAGAGCAGAATCAGTGATGTCCAGCTGCAGACTTTCAGAAGGAAAGTACACCTAATCCTGCAAAGGAGATAAAAATGTCTTTAAGTGAGACTTGAAACAACAGGAGTAAAAGGAAGAGGGGAGAGTCATAGACAGATGAAGCTGCGGGAATGTGAAGGAGAGTGAAGGCTTTGCACAAACAGCATCAGAACAGACTGTGGTTCAGCTTCTAGTATAGTGAATAATTGCTGGGATTCAAGAAATTAATCTGAAGGTCTTAATTGTGACTAAAACAATTACTCATGATCAAACTAATGTATGTATTAGTTTTTTCTACTAATAGATAAACTAGCTACTTTGTGTATTAAATATTGCCTCCGTTAAGTGTTTCGATTGTTCTGACGCAGAGTTCCTGTCCTGGGTTTCATAGGTTGTGGGTTGCTTTCCAGGATCCCAGAGGAGTAAGCAGCAACATATAGACAAAATTTACCAGGAAGCCTGCAGAAAAAAATGGTGACCAGTGTTATCAAGGGACGAGATGGGGTTGTCTGAACTGATTTGTCAACTTGGGTTTAGGTTTCCAGATAATTTCCACCTTCCTGTTTATACCACTCAAACCCATTTTGTCTCTAAACCACCTCTAGCTTCTACTAATATCAGGCATTTGTAATCATTAAGTGCAGTAGCAAGTGTCTTCATTACATATCTATTCTAGGTAGGTATCAAATCTACAGTGTTTTCTGTAATGGCTGACGCTTCTAATTTGAACTGTTTACTGTGATTTGGTTTCAGGAGTGCTTCTAAAATTCAAAGCAAAGAAAGGCAACTTGGCGCAGATGTTGAGATAGCAATGGATTTCTTTTTCTCTTGGCTATAGTAGAGGAGGTTCAAACTAGGCTGCAACAAGACAGACATTCCACTGCAAGGCAATCTGTCACAGTGAGTGCAGAACACTGGTGTAAACTGGGATTTGCATTAGTGCACTTACACTGTTTTAGGAAGAACTTGCTGTAAGAAGCAGAACTATGTTGATAAAATCTAGTAAGACTGTCAAAAAGTTACTAATCATTTGACTACCCAGACTCAAAATCACTCCAATATCATGGAATTTCTAGCTCTGTGTGAAATGTAGCTCGAGTACACTGTGAAGCAGATGGACCAAATAGCTTATCCTGCTCAGTATGCTGAAAAGGAAAAAAAAAAAGTGTTTAAAACATGCAAATTAGCAATTTCATACATTTAATATGTGTCTTGAAGACATGAAAGAAATATGGCCCAAGCAGGGGAAGCAGTAAACAAAGAAATGATTAAAAACCTGGTAGGTGTTGAAAATCACCTGTTGTTTATTTGATCAAATTCACTTATAGTGGTAAACTTGAAACACCTTGGTTCCAGTGCATAGGATGGGGTATTTACCTGTCCATACCTCCAAAACTGGCCAGAGACTTATTAACAAGAGCCATACATATTCACTGGGACTTCTTTACAACGGGACTTCTAAATACCTGGAAGAAAGATAGTAAAATGTAGGTGTCTGTAGTCTAGAGGCCTTGGGCTCCTAGAGACAAATGTCTCCTAAGCACTGCTCCACTCTTCTGGATTCACGGACGAATGTGAATCTGTCGCTCCCTTTCTCCTTCCTCTTTTCACTCATAAAAATCTAAGAAAATTTGGAGCCTTTCTTATGATGTGCAACTGTAAAGATAAAAACAGTCACTGCACTTGAGTTTGTTTGTTTTTTAAATATAAGGAATTTTCTTTAGTTTTGGTTTTTGTTTTGTTTTTTGTATAAGACATTCTGGTATTACTTATAAAACTTTCCTAGGGGGGTCTATGGTGGTTGGAAGAATTAGAAGGGAGGTACCATCATAAATAATTCAATAAACAGATATGATGCATAGAGAATGAAAATGGAAGAGACTTACAGCCAGACCATTTTGGTTGTGTAATTCCATGATTATTTGATTTGAATAGAAGAATAAATTTTAAAACTTATACATCTGTTTCCTTTCTGGAAAGGGTGGAGATAGGAAGAACACAACAGCAAGGGCTTCAAGAAGATTCCCTAGGAAATCTCTATAGAGATTATCATCCTTCAGGTACAAAAACAGTCCCAAAGCATGAGGCAAAGAGGTTTCAACACAACAAAAGACATGAAATTTCTCTTTTTGCATATCTTGAAGCAGTAGAAGTGAAAAGGAGATAGCTGTGCTAGAGCAAAATAAAGGTAAGTCTTCAATGTGTCGATATGACAGATATTGTCACTGTTTTCCCCTTTCTAATTATCATCTCTGCAATTACATATAAAAGCTGCTCTTTCAACACAGAAGGCAAGGTGTGCAAGCAGAAACACCTCTTGTCCCAGGTTAGGTTCTATGCCAAAAAAGGGCTTCAGCCTTTGGAAGCCTGAAGCGAAGCTTGCGCTCAAACAGGTTTGAAACAACCTGCTTTTCCTGGCTGGCATTCAGTCTGGCATTATGAAGTACCCCTCACAGTGCTGATCAGAATAAGTGAATCCATCATTGCCATTACTGCTGTTACATAAGATTTTGAGGTTTTCTTCTGGATACATAAGGCGGGTATTCCTGAAGATGGCATTAATACTGAAGGAAATTGATTCCACTGCTCAGATATGCAATGTGTCTATCATCATGCTAATTTCAAAAGTGCTCTTATGCTTTGTGAGCCATGGCAAAAGGAGACTAAGGTGCAGTGTGCATGCAGGATTACACGTGCATCATTACAGATGGGTATTCAGAACCGCACACAACAACCAGCACTGTTACTTTGTAATGACTGCCAAACGCTGCAAAATAAAAGGACATGCTCGCCCCTCTGTCCTCAGGAATATCAGTTGCCTTCATTCTCTCTTCACTGAAGCTCAAACACACCACACTCTCTGTACATGACAGCAAATTAAAATCGTGGCATTAGTGGAATCTGCCTGATAACTTCATTATCTCTCTTAATTTCCTAGAAAACGGGAAATGAGTTTACTTCACTATGGACAAATATTCACCCTTGGGTCTCAGGCTTTTTATCTGCTTGTTATCTAATGCACTAAAGATGCAGCAATATTATGTCAGTAGCTTTAGCTTTGCAGGCATGAAAAAAATACCCCAAGTTCAGTGGGCATGATACAGCAAGGAAACATAACCAGATAGCTTTCTAATATACTAAAGAGGTCAAGCATTATGCTGTGTGTCAAAGAGGAAAGGTAAAAATAATCTCAAACTTTCAGCCAACATTTAGAGCTGTGGAGATCTCAGCTTCATCCATAACTACAAAAAACAACAGATGCTTTCTTCAGCACGAGGCTATGGGAAACTGGTAGAGTTCCACAGCAGAATACAAATAAAGCTTCTGGGCATGTACAGCACACCCAGACAGACAAAGCAAGTCTTGCTTTAGCATTACCCTGTGGATTTTACAAAACTTTAAAAAAATCAACTTTGACCTGGACAGACTTTTCATATACTGTCATTCCTCTTCATGAGCAGGGCTGGATTAATATTTTCTCATTCCCTTCTTCCAGGTGAAGTAAGAAAAGGCAAAACATATCTGCCCAAGCCATCAGAGAGGTTCAGCTTGGTCTCTGTGACCAGTGGTCTTTCCAGTGGACCTCTAAGTAAAGGTGCAGGTTGTCACTTAGACCTCTTTGAAGAGATGTAGTTACGCTCTGTCCTCCCTAAGAATCCCTCTGTAGACTTGCAGAACAGCTATTTCTAAGGAACAGTTAAAACAACGCATAAGAAAATGTTCTGTGTGGATCAGTCTGTTTCCCTGATACACTTTCTAGGGTGCAAAGATGATTCCTGAGCACATTTTGCAGCAAGGAGTGCTACAAAACAATAGAAAGCCAAAGAGTTATGAGAGGTGTAACATGTATCTGTCGCATATTTGCTGTCTTCCCAGGTAGGAATGGAGAAAGCACATCTTTTATTCTGCTACCATTTCAGAAGTAACACAATGCTTGCCCTTAATTAAAGGAACAAATATTGACAGCAATCATACAAAATTTAAAGTTTATAAATATGCAAAGAATATACTTAGAGGACATGGGGTGTTACAGATGGAAGAAAACTCAAAACAAAAGGCACAGTTGAGAAGCCACATAAGCTATCTGAGAGCTGTTGAAAGGCAAGGAGAGCATGATGTGAATTTGCAACAATGGAAACAGTTTTTTTCTAACAAAATAAAATACAGGCAAATCTTAATCTGACCATGAATTTCTCTGACAGCAGCATAGTCCCTGAAGAGAAACCAAGTAATTTCTATAATTAGTAACGCTTAAAATCAACATTGCTGGAAACTATGCTAGGGACCAGAGTAGCTCCAGCAGAGATCCAGATGACTGTGACAATGACTACAACTGACCCCAGAATTCTTCTGCAGAGAGTTCCCAGTGAAGTTGATAAGCATATGTAATAGTTTAATATGTTGAGTGCTGTGATATGAAAACACCAAAGCAGGAGGTTTTAAGTGATGGCATGAAATTCAGAGAAGTTTTACATCTGTTTACATAAGTAATTAATATTGTGGAAAAAATCTTATTTATAAACTTTGGGGTTTTTTTTCCTAGGAAGGGAAAACCATCTCCTATGCTAGCATGTTGCATGTTACTTGTGCAAAGACAGCAAAGGAGCAATAGCCAATGAGAGGAAATGATTTTTCATCCCTAGCACAGCTAAAGAGCATGCCACCTGATCACTTTATCAGAATCTGGTAAAGCATACAGTGGGTTCTTTCTGCTTCCCCAGCTGTGAGCATCTGATGTCACTGGAGCCTTGCCCCTGCTATAAGCCATAAACATTAACAGGGGACAGGTGAAGGTGGTAAAACAGGTGAAGCTTTTAAGCAACTCTGAGGATTAACAGCCCTGTATTTTCTCCAAAGCAGACTGGAAATTTCCCATGCTATAAGCCTGTGCAGATCGAGCAGCCCATTTGCAAGGATAAGAAACTCTTGTGGATGAACCTGCTTTGTTCTCTGTGCAATTTACTAAATATGAGTTACAAAATCACTATTAAAAGTTTCTCAAAGACAGAAAGTTTTCAGATTATGCCAAAATAGATTGCTGATCTTCTCTTAAGGCTGTGCTATTACTGGATGGCTTTTACCAGTCAGCTCTGTCATAATTGCATTCACATTTTCTGTAGAGAAGGGCGTGACCCTTCTGACTGAAGTGGATTAGGACGCTCACATACAGTGGAGTCTACATCCGTGGTTATATAAGTAAAAGAGGCATCTCCATAGAGATTCAAATATCTAAATGGGATATAGACTTATTGAAGTACTGGGCCAAAGGCTACCTCTGCATCTGGTCACTCGACAGAAAGAGAACTTACTACCATGGCAAATATCGCCTTGCCAGACAATCCAGACCATTAGTTGCTAACAATGGAAATAACCCAGTGTTGGTGCTTGGTCTTCCTTTCAGAAAAGATTCTGAACTTTTAAGGATGAATTCAGTGGTACTTTATCATCTCTTCTGTGGTGGATGGTACATAACGACAACAGAAACTGATGCCGTGTTACACTCATTAGATCCAGATCTTAAATGAAACATTAATTTTACATCAAACAATGATTTTTCTTTGGTATTCCATGCCACCATACATTTTTAATTAAACAAAACTGCAAGATGATGTGGTTAGGGCAGTCTCTACTATGATAGCTTCTCTGTTAATGCTGCAAACCAACTACATAAACTTCAGGCACAGTTCAGTGTTACCTGCTATCTTAGGAAGGCCTCCTGAGACACCAAAATGTGCGAGCAGGACCGTACAGCTTCCAGGCAAAAGATGTTTCATGTCTCAACAGCTCTGAGAGCAAGCAGAGTAGATGAGGCATCTGAGTCCTGGGCTGTATTCAACTTTTTGCTGAATGAGAACAGAAAGGGAAAATGCACTGAAGATTGTCAGATGCTCATGGTAGACACTGTGATAATACAAGGAAAAATTACTCTCTAGGAAACTGTGCATGACTCTGCTGGAGTAGAGTTAATTTTCTTCATAGTAGCTCCTATGGGGCTGTGGTTTGGACTTGTGCTGGAAATGGTGTTGGTAATTCAGGGATGTTTTTGTTATTGCAGGGCAGAACTTACAGAGAGCCAAGACCTTTTCTGCTCCTCACTCCACCAGCCAGCAGGCTGGGGGTGCACAAGAAGTTGGGAAGGGACACAGCTGACCCCAACTGACCAAAATGATGTCATACTCAGCATATAAAGCTGGGGGCAGAAGGAGGAGGAAGGGGGTGCAAAGTGTCGGTGTTTGTCTTCACAAGTCACTGTTACACATGAAGGGGCCCAGCTGTCCTGGAGATGGCTGAGCACCTGTTGCCAAAGGGAAGCAGTGAATGAATTTCTTTTGCTTTGCTTTGCTTTGCTTTCCTTGTGTGTTCAGCTTCTGCTTTACCTGTTCAGCTGTCTTTATCTCAACCCCTATGTTCTCACTTTTACTCTTCCAACTCTCTCCCCCCTCCCCCCAGGAAGGAGTGAGCAAGCAGCTGTGTGGGGCTTAGGTGCCAGCTTGGGTTAAACCATGACAATGATATAAACCAGCATCTGTGTTGTAAAACAAGAGATTACATCACGGTAACTTTGGAACTTGCTCTTCTGCCAAGAGTCTCTTCTCTCAAAACTCCTTTCGCCTGAAACCTGCTAAGAGTTTAGATGAACCTCAAACAAGTTGGGATCTGTATTACCAGCAACTGTCATATCTGAGGAGTTGCAATGTTGTTACCCTTTTGTTCTGCGGCACCAGCGAGACCCAGCGTCAGCAGAAGGGTGATGAAACCCTGTATTGGGCAATTTCCTAATGCATGTACAGAGTTACTGTACCACCGTGGGGTGAAATACTAAATATCATGAACACAGTGGGAATGAGATCATACTGGACGTTAGAGACAGATAGCCTCAGTGAAGAGGAGGCTGCCATGCTGTCCGGCAGGAAAGCCTGGCCTGGGCCAACCACCAGCTGCCGGTGCTCACCGAACACCATGGCAGCTCTCAGGTGCCCTGGATGGTAATGATGCTCTCGCTGTCGCTGCACAGAGAGTCAAGACAGGGCCCCTGACGGGGTCAGGACGGTAGTTGCGGGGTTTCCCCTCCACAGAGGCTGCCAATGGCAGTGCCGGAGCAGAGGCGGGGGTGTCTGGCAACCTCAGGCTGTCCAGCCTGCTTCCCGCCCGGCCGCCGCTCCCTAACGCCCTCTCCTCAACGCCTGGGAAGGGCAGAAGCGACCGAGAGTGGCGGGAAGGGGCGTGACCCCTCAGGGGAGCCTTTTATTTCAGCTTTGCCTTCCTCGGGCCCCTCGACCCCGTTCCTTGTGGAAGGGAGGGGGTATGACCCCTCGGGGGAACTTTTTACCTCAACTTTGCGGGA